>JANZLC010000006.1:27434987-27462096 GCA_026413385.1 Erythroxylum gracilipes
CGGGAGTAAAAATTATGATCAGTCAAAGTTAAGTCCTTGTTTAGGAATTTATTAATTTGGAAAGAAAGTTTGATTGGATTTTGGACCCTTTTAGTGATGAAATTGACTTTCGAGTTTTTAAGGAAGTTGTAGAGCTTCCTTAAGCTTTTGAATGATACAAAATTTGTTCAATTTGGAGTTCGGAATCGAGAGTTAGGAATTTTTGAAGTTTGGTGGAAAAAAAGAGAAAAGAAATAAAATCGAAGCAGCCATTTCGCGATCGCGAGCTGACTATTTAAAGCCGAGGCTCGCACTCGCGAGCTGTCGCAGTTGCCCGGTTTCAATTTTCTTCGGCTCACGATCGCGAGCCGACCTTTTTTTCTTCGGCTCCCACTCGTGAGCCGTCGCGACTGTGACTTGTTTCCTTCTGCTCGCGACCGCGAGCAGTCTGTTACAGTGCGAGGGTATTTTGTAATTTTTGAGTTTTCCTCAACTCTTTTGCTTATATCTCCTTCGTCCAACATCCGATTGATCCAATTTTTGAAGCGTTGGATTTCTAAGACATTTAATTTCATTTTCGCGGAGAATTATGAATTTTTCGAGATTAAATTGAGGATGATTAATTTAATCAAAGTGAATTGGGATATTTTCTGAACATGGTTCAGTATTTTGAGAAATTCGGGAGCTGTGGAGCTCCGATTGAGCTGATTCTTAAGGTAAAATGAAATTGAGATATGAGGCTACACATAATGTAAAAGGGTCAAGTTTCAATTTGGTCCTTAAGAAGGTCAATTTTTGGATGGACATAATGTGCTGGAAAATGTGTTAGCATAAGACATATCTGCAATGTTTTGAGCATAACTTGTGGTGTAGTGCACCAAATTAAATGCTTTTTGTGGCTATTATGAAATTAAGACATAGAGAAACAATTCTCTAGAAAATTTTTTTCCAAATTATGTCGTTTAGCTACCCAAAATCAGGAAGCAAGATGGTTGTTTTTAAATGAATGTGCAAGGGCAGATTTGGAACATCACTTAAAGGGAGGGGCAAAATGGTTAATTGACTTTCATTTTAAATGACATGACAAGGGTTAAAAGGTGGCCGTTGGCAGTGAAGAGAGGAAGCACGATGGTTCTAGAAACTAAAAAGAAAAGAGAGAACGAAAATGAAAAAGACAAGAGAGAAGGAGAAGAAGCATTCGGTGGAGTTGAAGAATGAAGAGAGAGCTTAGAGTTTTGATTTTTCTTCAAGATTTGAGAGGGTTTTTTGATGCTTTCAAGGGGGAAAGTGAAGAAGAAGAAGATGATTTCCTATAGAGCTTAATAAATACGAAAATGGAGGAGAAAAAGGCAAGAGAGAGAAAATTTTGATTTTGAATTATTTTGATGAAATTTTGGTTTAGATAGCTTGGTATAGTGATGTAATTGAGATTTCTAAGATTAATTGAAGTGAGTATGCTAAGATGAGACTTAACTTTGGTTAATTGTGTTTATGCCCAATTTTAGAAATTGAGGGTTTTTGAAATGATTGATTTAGATAGTGTGGACATTTGATGAATTAGTGAATCCCTAAGTTAATTTTGAGAATTATGCATTTTATGATGTTCAATTTTGGATGAGTGTGATTAGGGGTTATGCCCAAATTTTTAGAATTTGGGGTTTTTGAAAATTGATGCTTTAGAAAGCTTGGAAATATGATCAATTGGTAATTTCCTAAGTGAATTTTGAGAATTTTGTGAATTATGATGGGGAATTTGGATATTTATGGTTTAGGAAAATTTGATCTGGAGGAAAGAAGAAGGGATTGGAGAAATTGACGACTAGGACGAGATTCAAACATCGATTCGAGGTGGGTACCATATTTAGTTTTGAAATTATAAGCTTTGTGTATGTTTTTGAAAAATTCAAGAAAGTATAAGTGTTCATAAATTATGGTTTTTGAATGAGTTCGTTAAGAAATTGTATTACTTTAGATTTGAATTATTTCAAGAAATTACCAACTTTGTTTAAATTAAATGTTTTTGAGTGATTTGAAAGTTGTTCTAAAGGTTAACTTCAGTGCCTTAAAGGATTTGATAAAATTGATAAATGATAAAAAGATTTACATTCTTTGATTTTGATATTTGAGAAATTCCTTGTGTTTTAAGTGATTAAATATCGTTTATAAAAGGGTTTGAAAAATCATGATTTCCGAAAGCTGTTGAAATTGGTATGAAAATGTTGTTTATGAAAGTGTTTGAAAGTTAATGATTTCTGAATATGTTTAGAAGTGGTTGAAGTTGGAAATGATATTGAGCTTGAATATGATAAGGGTTTGAAAAATTATGATTTCCGATTATTTTTAAGAGCGTTTATAAAATATGGTTTATGTAAAGGTTTGAAAACCTGTGATTTCCGCATAAATGCGGAAGTGTTTAGAAAATATTGTTTATGGAAATATTTGAAAATTTTGATTCCTAAAAATGCTTTGAAATTGTCTAGAAAATGGTTTATGCAAATGTTCGAAAATTTATGATTTCCGAATACTTTCGGAATTAGTTATAAAATATTGTTTATAAAGGTGGTTGAAAGATCACGATTTCCGAATATCTTATGTTTATAAAAGGATTTGAAAAATTATGATTTCCGACATTGTTTATAAAAGTGATTGAAAAGTTTATGATTTCCGAACTTGTTTATAAAAATGTTTGAAAAGTACGATTTCCGAAATGCGTTTGAAACTGTTTAGAAATGTTTGATAAATTAAGAAAATTTCTGAAGTTTCGAAAAATGACACAAAAGTTCAATTCCTTGTTTTCAAATGATTTGGGAGATTGATTGGAAAAAAATTGAGAAAGTATTGAATTTTATTATTCCCGAATGTTTTTGGAAAAGGGTTACGAGTTTTAAAATGAATTGCGAAATTACGAAAGATTTTGAAATTCAGTTCAGTGATTTGGATTTAAGAAATTATGTAAATTGTTATGTTCGTTATTTTCGACGAATTTGATAAGTTATGAAAATGTCTTCGGAATGTTTTTAAGAGACTACAAGATTTATGAAAAAATATGTTTTTGAATAAATTGGGAAAAAAATTGAATAATGTGTTTTATGAATCTGCATACGTTTGATTTATGATTTACAGAAATAACTTGCATTCATTGTCTTGATTTTGAGCTATACATGATTTAATTGCTGAATTGAGATTGAATATGTTTATGTGAGCTATGTGAATATGTGAATGTGTCTAGTATGACACAGTATGAAAAGTTTGAAAATAAAGTTTTTTGAAAAGTGCCTTCGGGCAATCCAAATTTTAGGTTTCGAATTATGTGTATTATGTGGGTTTGGTGAGGTCCCCTCCGTAAGAGTCAGTGCACTGGTCTCCCTCTAATAGCCTTCGCCCGGCTGCTCGCTAGTGGCATAGGAGCTCCGATATCGGACTCCCCTCCGTTCACGGCTGCACATGACCGCTACTCGGGAATGTGCATTACGTTCTGTTATGACTGACCCAAACCATTTGATGTGTTATGTGATTTGTGTTGGATGCCGCGGTATAACCCGGAAACACACCCCAGGGTATAACCCCCAAACACCTACGGGTGGGGTGTGGGGTCCAACACCAAACCACCTTGATATGTTACGTGTTTTTGATTTGTTACTTTGTAATGCATTGTTATGTATTGCATGCATGTTTTGAAATTATTTATGAATTGTGAGAACAAAGAATTCGAGAAGTTTAAGCAATAAGAGGGTTTCAACCGAGAAAACCTTTGAAATTATTTATGAATGTTTGAAAAGTTGAGAAGTTTGAAAAATAAGCCTTTGGGCAAAACTTTGTGTAAAATGATTTCTGCTTATGTTTTATTTTATAAATGTGGTACCCATTGAGCTGTCAAGCTCACCCCACCTTTCATCCCCATCTCCAGGTTTCGAGCAGGAGATCGGATGAAAGAAGGTCAAGGCTTATGTTCGATTTCGTCTGTCTTGTATTTTGTGTAAGTTTGGATTTGGGTATTGGTTTTGTACCGTGGCTTGAAAATGCCACTTTTGTTAGTGACTGCAGTATGACATTGAAGTATGGAGATGTATGTGAATTATGCATTTATGTCATTAGTGGTTTGTAAGCTTTCATTTCGGGAAGTATATGAATTGTGAATCATAATGTATTTGAGTTATGAAATTGTATTTTTCAATTATGTATTATTATGAGATTGGATATGATTATGACATTGGGTTTTGTAAGTGAATGATGGGATTGATTTCTGAGTATGAATTTTGGTTAAAAATGATGAAGTGTTTTAAAAATAGGTTTTGTGTTTGTGTATGATTGGATTCAGGACGGGAGAGTCCGATGATTTGGAGTTAGTTTTGGGTTTATAGAAGTGTGTTTGTTCCTTTGCAGATTTTTGGGTTGGGAAAAATACAGTCGTTATGCTGTCCGATTTTTTGTTAAGGGCAAATAAGTTTTGGTGAATAAATGTATTCTGAGAATAGTATGCGTGTAGTTAAACCTTTAGAATTGAATATGAGATTTATGTACATACTTGATTTCAAGAAATCAAGTCAATTGAGGTTATGGAAAAGTGTGGTATGATTTTGCATAAGAATTGAGTTTGCATGAATGGATTAAGGAAGAAAATAAAAAAAATTATATCGATTCGGATGAGTAGTCGTAGGGTTTCCAATGCGATGGTTGCCCATAAGTTTTTGTTCGCGGATGTCAGATAGATTTGTTTCCATTCGATTCGTTTTCGTTAATTCCGAGCCCATCGATTTGTTTGCCTCAGTTTGTTGTATCGGTTTAATTCGATATCTTCGCTTTGATTTCTTCCGCTTCGTTCGGTTTGCGATTCGTTTAATTCACTTCGTTTATGATCCGTTTGTTTCATTTCTGCCACTTTGCGTCCGATTATGATTCCGTGTCCTTTTTTGCTTGGCTTCGTATTCGATTCCGCATTTGAACCGTTTTGTTATTCGTTTCGGGTCCAATTCTTCCGCCTTTGATTCTCATGTGTTTCGCACTTTCATTTTGATTTGCCTTCGATATGTATTTCCGTTCTGTCTTTTCGGATTAAGTAGTTGGGTTTCGGAAACGGGCCCCAACATGTATGGTATCAGAGCAAGAGTGTAGTTAAGGTATGATTCGTTTCAGATTAAGTAGTTGGGTTCCGGTAATGGGATCCAACAAGAGGCCTTGCATTAATTCCATACTCTTCATCAGCAATAATGCAGTATAATTGAAGTGTCCCATCCTATTACGCCAAAACTTCATTATGTTATCTGAGATAGTAAAGGCAACCTACTCCTCCTCTATTAGGTCTAATGAAAAGCTCTTGTTCTTCATTTTTACCCTGAACAATTCATGTCCTTCTGCATCTTTGTTTAGAAACATTTTATCCTTAAACAAAAGTCTGCATCCCTTTTCAAGCAGTTGACCAAAACTCATTAAATTTTGATTAATTTTAGGTATATAGAGAACATCATTGATAAGTTTAATACTTGAACAACTCTCAATTGCAATCGTTCCCTTTCATTTGATAGTTATGTGCTCTTCATTGCCAATTTTGACTTCTGGGATAACAAACATATTGAGCTCCTTTAAATATCTTCATCATCTGTCATATGATTGGTGCAACTACTATCAATCAATTAGCTCTCACTTAAGTTACTAGTGACAAAGTAGGTCTCCATAAATAACTGATCCTCTTCCTGCTAGTCTGTAACTTGTGCCTTGATCTGTTGTTGATTTTTTTTTCCTGCAAATTTTGGCAATATGGCCAAGTTGTTTGCATTTGTTGCATTTGATATCAAGCTTTCTCCAACACTTGAAATGTGGATGATTTCCACAGTGTTAGCTTGGAGTGTAACTTGGCTTGTTATTTCGTCCATTACTACTATTGTTATTTGTAGCTTCAGTTTGTTCAGCATTGTTCTTTTTTCCTTTCTTTTTCTTCCATATCCTACCTTCATTGATATGCAATTTAGCTTGTAAAGCACCCTTAATTGAGCCTTCTTGCCTCATAAGCCTTCTTTGCTCCTAAGCCTGTAATGCATTTAACAACTCTACCAAGGTGATTCTTGACAAGTCTTTAAAATTCTTTAGAGAGGAAATTGTTATTTAAAACCATTTAGGAACAGTATCAAGGATTGTCTAAGCAATTCTAAGGGGGTGCTTGGTTAAAGGGCTTAGGAAGGCATCAATAGGTAAGGAATGAAAAACGCTTGATTGGTTATGTATTATTATTATATAAACAGTTTTGATAGCCCTCATATATGAGAGGAATGATTTTCATTCCTTATTAATAGGCAAGTGTCACAAGTGTGACAGTCTTTATCATGCCCATGACAATAAATGTCATAGGTGTGACACTTCTTATCACACTTGTGATACTTTTTATTTTTCAATTAAATATAATTAAAGTATAATTAATTAATTAATTATATAATTATAATATAATTAATTAATTAATTACAATATAATTAATTAGTTAATTACAATACTATTTATTTATTTATTTATTAAAATATAGTTTATTAATTAATTAATTAAAATGTAATTAATTAATTATATTTTCTCTTTTTTAGCAATTAAATATAATTAATTAAAACATATTAAAATTTGATGTAAAATAAAATTTTGACAAATTTTTATTTATCAAAATTATGACAAATTTTTTTTTCTCAATATTTTTAACAAATCAACTACTATCAATGGTAATGTTAATCATTTATTCCTCTTAACCAACCATCATAATTATAATGATTATATCAATTCTCATTCCTCACTATATTCATTCTTATTCCTATTATTATTTTTTAATGTGAACCAACCGCCCCTAGTAAAATCACAAAATTCAATTCCGAGCAATCTTATCCTATTGACAATGATGAGAAGTCTCTAAGAATACTCCTTCACATTTTCCAAGTCCTTCATCCTTTACATCTCAAACTCCCTAATCAAATTCAACACTTGCATCCCTTTGACTCTCTCATTGCCTTCATACTCTTACTTGAAAAAGTCTAAGATTTCTTTTGCTAACTTTAAGGTCATAGTTCTAGTAAAGATTACTAGTGAGACGGTTGCAAATAGACATGCCTTCACCTTTGATTTCCTTTGCCTTCTTCTTTTGTGATTCTTGATTTGAGCAAGAGTTGGGTTATTTGGCAAAGGAGGAGCCCCGTAGTCCAGCTTCCCAAAGATCACTTACATCAAGATAAGCCTCCAAAAAAGGCTTTGTTACTAATTTGAAGGAGTTAAGCAAGGTAAAAATACGAAAAATGGAAGCAATATAGAAACACAGAGAAAAATGGATGAAAATGTTGTCATGATTTCATTGAAAAAAACATAATTAAATATAAAAAAATTGTAACTGAAATTCAATAAAAATAGTCAATGGTTCCATGGTCTCAAACCACTCTTAGCTACAAAGTAGCCACTAATAAAAAATGCCTAATATTAAGACATGGTTAAAGCTTTCAATTTCTGCTTTCATACTCCATGTTGCAGCCCGCAGCGATTAACTTCCACACAGTTGGCCTTTTGTTTTACATTTTGAGCCTTGCCATCATACCACGACATTAGCATGTTTTCAGCTTTCGGAGGCGTAAATGCATCATCACTTCTCTTCACAGATCATTATAGCAGACACTTTACTGAACAGTGGTCAGGGGTCAGCCGCAAGAATTTGCGATCTAAGCCATATGTTGATGTATCCAACACCATTAGGAACTGATGTACCAATTCCCTTTCTATCATACTCGCGTACTCCTTTGCTGCTCCACACGCACAATCAGGAACTTTAGTTTAATCAACAAGTTCCTCTCACCGTGGTTTTGAACTTAGTAAAATAAGCCATCACAATCAATCCTACTTGCTTTAGATCGGCCAAATTAGATTTTAACTACGGTAAGCGAGCTGCATTACCAAGGAGTAACTTTCTTTGAGTTATTTCCAAATATCTTCCACGTACGTTCTCTATCTTGTTTAGGCTTCCTTGCAGTGAGTTATCTATGCGTAGTGTTTTTAATCCACGATTTTACCATAGAATTGTTTGCCTTCCAAGCTTTAAATTCAAGTGACTTCTCATCATTAAGCTTTATGATGTCACCATTAACAAACCCAAGTTTATATTTTGCTTCAAAGGCCGTTATCATTGAGTCTTGCCAAATTTCGTAATTCTCTACGCCAGTGAGAACATATTTGGTTATGACTGCTAATGTGAATGAGGGATGCATATAGTATATGGATGTGGGGTCTTAAAGGAAGTCACCGTTAGTTTTCCTCCTCCACCATTAGTGCCTTCGCCGTCCTTGTCGACCATTTTTGTTAGCCGGAGGATCTTTAGTCTTTCTATGATTTAGGTTGAAGGTTAAACGTTTATATGGGCTCTGATACCATGAGAATTTTGAGCCGGGTAAAAACGTTCTTTACATTAATCACAAAGCATGCCTTTACATAGGCTACATATCTTGGGCTACAAGCAATACAACTCATATACAGGTCATATTACAAGTCCTATACAATCTCCTATTATATCTCAACCTTCTCCTAATAGGATTGTACTGACAGCCACAGGTAATCTCCTTCAAGTGTTGACAAAACTTCCGTTTGTCTGCAGCATGCACATAAAACTTCCGTTTGTCTGCAGCATGCACATTCTGAAACAAAACGTTCGTAGTAATAAGTCAAAAAAAAATCAAAAAGAGGAAGAAGCTACTGGAAGGTTAGCTATGGCATGTGGGAGTAGTGGCTCCAAGCGTTGCATCATGTCCATAACGTTTAAGTTGCAATTGATGTGGCTGCCATACTTCCAATAAGTATGGGTTAATGGTTATAGGGAGTATCCGAGAATAGGAAGGTTGAACCCTCTAAAAATGTCCTAGGATTCTCCTTTTGTCTGACACTCTTTTAACGAAATAACAATCAATAAATAATTCAAGTAATTAAAATAATAAAAAATAAAAACTAAATACAATTAAAATAAAAAAGAACAACTTTTCGATGAATTTTACTCCATTAAAATAGATTTAAAAGTCGTCGCAACAACAATAAACTGATTCACGCAAAACTTATAATCAAGTTACAAAAATTTCTGCAAAAATCACACTTGCAAAATTACCCAATCAACGATAACACATCAAAAAAAATGCAGTGCAAAACTATTCAACCCACGTGACATGATCCACAGAAATTCCAGCACACCCTGTTCCTTGCCCACTAAATCCACTCACACAAATTACCCACGGTGATATAAAGACTAGAACACCCAAAACAAACGTGAGCTACTTTTTCATATGTTATCCCACTACTGTGTTTTTTTTTTTAATCTTCAACTAATGCACACTTCCACTGCACTGTGACTCCTCTTCACGTAGCTTACGATTTTTTTATTCAGCTCTCTCAAAACATGTTCATAGCTGCAGTGTTTATCCATTAACAATTAATGCACTATTCTTCTGTGACACAAACTACATGTCCCATGCACCCATGAACTCCATCATTGCGCACACACAATCACTACACCGTGGGTCACACACAAAATGCGTTATGCTGCTGATGTATTCATATGTGCAGCCAACAATCTTTTTTTTTTTCATAGACAAGTAACAACCACTTCCTTAGTAACATGCACACTGCTATCTTCAATTTACTGCACACACTCTACTAGGTTTTTCGAGTAACCTCTTTTTGATAGACTTCAAGTAAAATCCAATCTTTAGATGCATGTTTTGGATAGACTTCGATTAAAATACAATCTCCACGTCTACTACGTATCCAAGTATATGATTTGAACTTCTATTAAAACATAATCTCCACTCATCTGCATCAATCCATATAATAATTTTAATTTTTTTATATGTCCAATTCAAAATGGCAAAACTAAATAAAGAATATATAAAATATATTCTAACAATCTCCCTCTTTTTGACATTTTTGTCACAACTCTAGCACTCCACATAAATAATCGTAATTAGACATATAAAGATGAAATTTACAATACTCCCTCTTAATTAAATATCAAGTTCCAAAAAACATCAAAATTATCCACATTTCTCTTCCTTGGGACAAAAAGTTGCTAAAAAATAAGACAAATAGTCAAATATATACCTTGAAATTTTCCCCTGAATGGAACATTCACTATAAACAATCTGATGTCTTCCCCTTGAGAAAAAAAAACTTAATTATAATAATCACCAATAGATGCAGCGAAGGAATCATAAGCACTCCAAGAAGATAATTTACCACCATTCAAAACACATGCCAACATATCACTACTTACTTCAATTTCATCTTCATCAGACTGATCAAATTCATAAACCCAAGCAATAAACTATAAGTGTTGTCAGTGTAGTGAGAGAGAGAGAGACCCACACTGATGAGAGAGCAGAGGAGTCCTCAGTGGAGCCAAATAGAAGTCACAATACAAACTACTAAAAAAATGGGACGACAATAGCAATATAAAAGTAAAAAACAAAAAAAAAATCTTTTTTTCCAACACAAAAAAAATACTTCAAAAATGTAAAGCACATTATCCCTGTGTCCCTCGAAGAATCTCAAGCCGGGTCTTTTTCTTTGGCTCGAATGAAGATGTGTAACATAAGTAGCCTACAAGTTCTCGATAATCAACCTTTTTTTCTTTCTCTTGTTTTTCTTCTTTCGTTGACATCTCCAATAACATTTTCTACTGGATGATTTCTTTTGGATTTGAGATGAAGAATTTCGATTCAAATCAGCTTCTAGTGTTTTAGGTGATTCATCATCTGAAGTAACTGAAAGTTCTTCAGTTTGTGCAGTTACTTCCTCAGTAGTAACTAACTGAAGATTAGTTCCTACAGCTACTTCCTCAGCAGTAACTAACTGCAAATCTGAGCAATTTCTTATTTTTCCTTCACTACGTTTTTGTGCTTGTACTTGACCCTTTCTAATTCAAGCTTGCTTCGATACCATGGGATGCTGCTGAAATTTAATAGAGAGTGTCTAGATTTTTCGTTTTGACCCCTTTGAAACATCATTTGTAGTAACTGATAACATCTTGGCCTTATATGTCCAATGACTCCACAAAAGTGACATGTGGATATAAATCTTCGATTCTTTCTCGATGTTTCTTCTTCTCAGGCAGATTTGGATATGTCATCTTTCTTTTCATTTACTTTAGAGCACTTATCCTTATAGCCAATATCTTGAAGATCCCTTTTAACTTTACAAATTTCTAACAACTCTTTTAGCTTTTCGGTACCTCCATTTAACATTCTCAATCTCTTTTCGGTACTTACTAATTTCATTCTAGCTTTACCAAGCTCATCCAACGTCAACATTAGCTTCTTTTCTAACTCTTGTATGGTGTTCTTCATGGAAAGGTTCTCTTCCTTCAATCTTTCATTCTTTCTACGCGTTTTTACCCATTTTTCATACATAGCTTTGTAATCCTCGTAAATGTTCTTCATTTTATCACTTGACCCACTTTTATCACTGTCATAATCTGAGATCGAGCCTTGAGCTGAGTCGTTTGCAATTTTTTCGAAATTTCCAAATTTGCTCGCTTTTTCATCTTCAGTTACTTCCTTCTAAGTTATTATTAAACAAGTAACGGGACTTTTGTTGTACAAAGTAACTAACGCATCATTATTCGCTATTTTTTCTTCGCTACCATATTCACTCTTGAAATTATTTTCACTCCAGGTGCTTGTGTAGGACTTTCCTTTTTTCTTCTTCACAGTATTGGCACATTCGGATTGAATATGTCTGAAACCTTGACATTCAAGACATTGGATTCTCCTTGCCTTCCGTTTAGCCTTTTGTGTCCTAAGTTGTTGTCTTGAATTGTTACTCGATGAACTTCCGGCATATTGTCCAAAGTCGGATCTATCCTTCTTCATTCTTTTCATCCATTTACCAAAATTTCATGTGAGTAATACCAAATCTTCGTTTTCATCGGATTCCTCTTCCAAATCATTCACACTTTTTCCAATTTTCACCTATAATGCTTCTCTTGTAGCTATGTTTGTGAAACTAGGATCTACACCAATTTGCTACCAAGTTTTGAATCGGTGACCTTGCTCTGATACTAATTAAAAAATTGAAGGGGGTTAATTATTTTGCAAACTTTCCATTAACTTCTTTGGCATGAACAAAATAAAATCAAGCAAAACAAAAAATAATTCAACACCAGAAATTTGGTAACACAGTTCGACACACCTTGCCTACGTCTACGGGGCCCTCAACAGCTTAATAACTTTCACTGAAATACAATTACCCAAGGCTTTACTGAGCCGACACCACTCAACACTTGACACTATCACTCAACCTCACTTTCTATAAAAAAAAATTCACACCCAATAGTACGACTGCCTTGTACTAACCTCAACAGAGGAATTTTTCAATCACTCTTTTAACGAAATAACAGTGAACAAATAACTCAAGTGATTAAAATAATAAAGAATGAAAACTAAATACACTTGAAATAGATAACAACTTTTCGATGAGTTCTGCTCCACTGAAATAGATCTGGAAGTCGTCGCAACAACAATGAGCTGATTCACGCAGAACTCATAATCAAGTCACAAAAACTTCTGCAGAAATCACAGCTGCAAAAATACCCAATCAACAACAATACATCAAAAAAAACACAGTACAAAACTATTCAACCCAGGTGACATGATCCACAAAAATTCCAGCACACCCTGGTCCTTGCCCACCGAATCCACTCACACAAATTACCCACGGTGATATAAAGACTAGAACACCCAAAACAAACGTGAGCTACTTTTTCATATCTTATCCCACTACTGTGTTTTTTTTTTTTAATCTTCAACTAATGCACACTTCCACTGCACTGTGACTCCTCTTCACGTAGCTTACGATTTTTTTATTCAGCTCTCTCAAAACATGTTCATAGCTGCAGTGTTTATCCATTAACAATTAATGCACTATTCTTCTGTGACACAAACTACATGTCCCATGCACCCATGAACTCTATCACTGCGCACACACAATCACTACACCGTAGGTCACACACAAGATGCGCTATGCTGCTGATTTATTCATGTGCGCAGCCAACAATCTTTTTTTTTTTTCAGACAAGTAACAACCACTTACTCGCACACTGCTATCTTCAATTTACCGCGTACACTCCACTAGGTTTTCCAAGTAACCTCTTTTTGATAGACTTCAATTGAAATCCAATCTTTAGATGTATGTTTTGGATAGACTTCAATTAAAATACAATCTCTACATCTGCTGCGTATCTACGTGTATGATTTGAACTTCTATTAAAGCATAATATTCACTTATCTTCATCAATCCATATAATAATTTTAATTTTCTTATATGTCCAATTTAAAATGTCAAAATTAAGCAAAGAATATATAAAATATATTATAACACAAAGGACCACATGTTTTCTCGCAAACCTCCCTCCCAATGCCTAACAAGTAGTTCTATCAATTCGTATCATTCGGCTGATATTATTCCGTGTCACCGGGAATTGGATAAATACAGCTGATAATATGCAAGGAAAAGGAACTAAATGCAACTTCCTGATGACAATATGATTGGTACAACACTATTTACAAAATGCCATACTTCCTAGTTTAAGAAACAATTGAATTACACTAGAAAACTTTATTAAAGTATACATAATTTGACTATGGCAATGCGTCCAAAACTAGCAGTAGAGAGGAGCTGAATAACCATTAATACATACGCCATTCAAGAAAGTATGTTGAATAGCTACCTATGCAGCATTAGCAACCTTGATGAAAACATCCTCCAAGGTGGTGTCGGACAAGCCCCAGGCGAACACAGGGAATCTTCCTTTAGCAATCTCTACTGCATGAAATACGTCTGCAATTCTGACCTCATGTTTCGGTATTTCAAACTTTTGTGTTCCAGAGGTATGGTAAGTCCTTTCAGCATTAGGAGATAGCTGTTGTACCATATTTGCAACCTCCACCTCATGCTCCGCAGATGTTGTCATGGTAAAAACATAAGATCCTCCATATCTGGCCTTCAGCTGTTTCATTTTTATGTAAAATGTCACATGCCAGAAATTGAAAATCAACTGTCATAAGAGAACAATGCAGGTTATGTGACAAGAAGTTAAGATGCTAAGGCACCCTTTTCAAATTAAGGAAAACACTTCCATCAATGAAACTATAAGCAAATATTCAAATGTATTGCACCGTTACCTCTTTAGGGTTTCCTATGCATTGTAGGCTTCCATCAACAAAAATTCCAAGTCGATCACAAAGAGCCTCTGCCTCTTCCATTGAATGTGCTGAAAATTGTCGTGGTAATGCAATATAAACAACTTGGAACTTCCCAGTTGGTCACAACCAAAATATTTACTCACATCCCAACCACATTCACACACACACGCGCAAAGAGAAGAGGGGATACTTGTGAGAATAATTGCCCGGTCCTTCTTCGCACGCTTCACTACATTCCATAAATTGCTCCTTGAAGCTGGATCTAATCCAGTACTAGGTTCATCCATGTAAACAACCTAGAAAGTTTTCGATATGTCAGGAGACAGACCAGTTTAAAAATATAATTATCCAGCTGCATAAAGCAAAGAATGCAAGAAAGAGATCCACATACTTTGGGGTCTCCAATTAGTGAAATGGCAACACTCAGCCTCCTCTTCATGCCTCCACTATACTTCCCAGCATGTTTATCCGCCACTCCACCATTAAATAAATTTACACTTCTAAGAGATTCTTCAACTGCCTATGGAAGTAGAGCACAAAATAAAAAAGTGAAGCTCAGAAGTAATCCACCCAGGCAGGGCAAGTGCTCCACAACAATAATAATTGCCACTTACCAACTACTGTATTCTTATAGAATTAATTCAAGCAGTTATTATGGAGTAAATCCTTGCAGTCCAACAGATCTTTTATTTGTATATTTGTTTTTCATTTCCTCTTCCCTATATGAAATTCTGAAATGTCTCTCTGACTACGTGATTCATCTTACTTCTGTATACAATTTACCAAACATGTTTAAGAACTAAATTTAGGAAAATTAACCCAATTGGCACAACGAAAATTAGAAAGAAAAAAAAAAGATAACGACTTACCTGTGTCAATGCAGAACCTTTTAGGTTCTTAAGTCTACCATAAAATAGCAAGTGCTCCCTCCCGGTTAAAGTTTCCCAAAGCAAGCTATGAATTGTCAAAAAATGAACAGCATATGACTACGAAGAAGTTAGTAAATTGTTGTAAATTTTTTCAAAACTCTGGCTTACTCATGCTGTGGGCATACCCCCATGCAAGTATAAATACAATCTATCTGAGTCTGTAAATCCAAACCCTGAACATATGCTGTCCCCGAGGTTGGCTTTGTGAGACCAATCATCTGATTAGAAGATAAGGTCATAAGGAAGTGCAAAAACTTGTATATTTCAAATTAGAGAAAGTAATAAAAACCTAAAGATCAATCCTTGTTAGATTAAAGTTCTCAAGGGGCAGGATATTATGCAGTAAAGAACTGCAAAAGGAGACAGAGAGAACAAACAAGTGAATGACCTAAAAGGAAGATAATGCAATTCTATGTGACATACCAGAAGGTGTGGCAATATCCAGATAACACCAACCAACCCAACCCATCCCCTCCCCTCCCTGGGCAAATCATAAGATACTTCTTAACCAGGACCAGGACAAAGGGTTTTAACATTAGTAGACTACATAACTAATTAGTTTCTACAACTTTTATAGTATGCTAGCAGGGGAGATGGGTTTCCAAATGCTTGAAACAGATTTGTTCCCTCATCACTAATCCAAATCAACTAAACAACAAGGGATCAATGATGACTGACCATACTAATAAAAGAGGTTTTCCCTGCACCATTTGGACCAAGCATACCAAAGCACTCTGCTCGAGGCAAAGCAAGAGATAATCCTTTGACTGCAACTTTCTCTGGGTTTCCATCTCTACCTGGATACACCTTCTTGAGGTCATGGCAAATAATTCCATGAGTATTGCTTGACTCTAGCAGTAACTGCTCAACCTTTTCCCTCTGCCAAAAAACAAAAAATGAAGGTTTTGGCCAAAACAATTTGACATGGATACAAGGAAATTGATGCTCTAGTGTTGGAGAGGCCAAACTGCAAGATTCGAGAATTAAATAATATTGACACATGTTTAAGCTCTTATTAATGATCAAAATAAAGCTAAAGGGAATAACAACCTAACCCTTTTTTCGTGATAAACAATTATCATGCCACCCATTTCTGTAGACATTTGTTTTTTCCAAAATCATGAAGAAGATAACCATTAACTATTGTCCAGGAAACAATAGATTTAAACGGAGAGCAGAAATGTAAATTCAACTTTCTACTAGTATAAACAAACAGCTATATATCCAATGGCAAGAATAGTATGAACCATCCTGCAGATCCGTCAGAATACCAAAAGCACCAGCAGCAACTGTGGTAGGAATAGACATCAGGACAGATTACCTCCTGACTGACATCTGGTTTATCCATATTAACAAAAACTTTGGATCCCTGCCTTTGCAAACTAGACTTCCGAAGAAATGACGACTTTTTGTTGCGAAATCTGTTCAAGAAGAACAGAGGATTTTTTCCACTTCCAGATGACAAAACTTGGTCCACATAATATGAAGCAAAAAGTACCAATAACCACTCAACAAACATGATCACCAACACATCTTTCATCCCATTTATATGATCATTCAAGTTTTTCCACTTCATCCCACTAGTCCCAAGCAAATTCCCAGTGAAAGCATATTGCCCAAACTCATACAACCCACGGTATAGAGAGAAACCAGGATAAAGCTCCATCACAATGATCCAGCCTCCTATAACAATAGGAAAAAGTACCACAACGAGTTAATTCAGTGATAGAAGTTGGAATAAAGGTCAGTTTGTATGTGTGTATGCAGGTGTGTCCACAAAAAAAAAAAAAAACCAAGAGACTGCTGACAGCACCGACTATTAGGTAGTTAATTTGTAAAGTAATAACTGGCAATTACACAAGTATCTCAAAGTCATTTCTGTATCAGTTATTCTAAAACAAAATCTTAATTTATAAGGGCAATCAAAACAACAGTCCTATCTGCTAAAGATTTTTAAGGAAAACAACTGAGAAGGAATGTATCAGAAGATTCAGGCATGGCATCAGTCATTTGCTCAACAGTGCCCATAAAAAAGTTCCAACTGATGGAACAGGAATCTTGGTTTGCAAACTTTGCTACTTACTGGGAAATGATGAATCTTCAACGAAGTTCTGGAAAAGAAAGCCTCCTAAGAGCCCAGTTCCAAAGACACATATAGTGGCTACAACTGTGACCAGCAAAAGGCAACCGTCATGAACACGAATACTAAGATAATTGATAAAAGTTTCATTAATGAAAAAAGTAATGTCACTAAAAACCTGTAGAAGTCTTAAAATCTGAGAAGAAAGTAGCCATCAGAAAAGCCACAGAAATTTGCAGATTTATATAGATAAAATAAAATACAAATTGGATGCCGTAGTCATTCATCCTGAAGAATTTCAAACCTGCAATTCAACTGAATCAGAAAGTTGAAGCAAATACAAGTTGAGAAAGAACAAGAGACTAGAATTTACCTATAGCAGAGCCAAATGTTACAAAAACAAAGATGTACATCATAGATAGGGAAAGAAAATATAAGTATGTGATCAACCAATAAGGTCCATCACCTAGACCGTGCATTTTCATCATGATCCTCAGTTTTTTTTGTTTCTCATAAACCACAGATGTAAGAACCACCTACAGAACAAACATCAAATACGAAAGATCAAATATCTGGAAAGATGACTCGTTATCCGAGCTACTTCCTAATAACATGTGGTTCCCCAATTTTTCAGTTGTCAGATAAATATAGTCTAATAAGAGGAATCTTCGAAACGGAGCTAAGTTTGATGAATTCATCAAATATTATAGAATCGGGATGCCGGATGTTTAACATAATAAAAATCGTAACAAACATTCAGAAGCCTCAGGAAATTTTACTTTCTAAGAGACAAGGATGCGGCTGGAAGAAAGCCATGTAAACTCTAGCCATGTTATAAAATGTCTGTAACCTCAAGCTCAATCCCACCTTATTGTTGGTTGATTGAAGATTCTAATTGTATGATTCTTTCCCTATGTGCTACATAGCAGTGATTTTACAGAAGCATCTACACCCGATGGTGGAATATTAGCACATGCAGACGGATAAATCAGTTGCCAAGAAACATCTTACTAAACTTGATTGACTCTTTAGCAAGAATATTGGTAAGAACTAGCATAAGTGATGCCACCTTGGCTTTCAACACTTAATAGGGAATAAAGGTAGTTATCACCATCTGGGCTAACAATCAAAGATTCACATAACAATTTTTAAAGAATGCAAGCTCTAAGATGGTAACAAAAAACTGTTCACAAACTTACAGGGAACAGTTGTAGAACAACCCATGTAAAGAAAAGTGTGCCAATAAGGGATGCAATATCCAGTCTGAGTTCACTAGCAGGTTGTGGCGTTTCTTTGACGTAGTCAAATAGAATTCGAGTACTAGGTCCTTTTAGCAACAGGAGGTAAGCATTCGATGCCTGTGGATATAAAAGTATAAATTTCATCATATATGTTGGCTGATATAGAATGGCAAACTCAAAAGCAAGGAAAGAATTAAAAGACACAACAACATAGAAAGAATATGTTATCGAAGAATTAATGTATATACAAATGCAAGAAACCAATTAAACATTCAAATATAAAATAACATAGATACAGCTCACGGACTTCAGTATATTATATTCATAAGTGCATCCTTGTTTTTGAAGTGAAAATTCACAGATTAGATGGTACAGTGGTACCTGCAGCATAACAATTGGTAATGGATACTGATTGCAGAAAACAAGAGCGAGAAAACCTATCACGCAAAAAAATAGCACCTCCCTCGTAACAACGGGCAACTTTTGCAAAAGAAATGTTGCAAAACTATTGAAAAATTTTGAAAAAAATAATAAAGAGCAACCAGCAATTTCAAGAGACATGCAAATAAAATAGAAATTAAAAAAAAAAAAAAAAAAAGAGGGACAAAAAGGAGCAGTATTCATGAAATGTTGAAAAGAAAAAACCTACATTAGAATAGCTGATAACTTTGAAGATGTCGAAGACATAGAATATCAATTATTTTTGAAGCCCAAGTACTAGGTAATGTTGCAAATTCAAGAAGGAAACACCCAAGATTCAAGCCTCAATGCTGAAAGTATTAGATAATATTAATAAAAATTGAACATCATCTCATACCAGGTTCACTGAGCGTGGAATCCGGAGCAAGTTAAAAACCTGACCACTATTGTCTTTATAAGTTGCGTTGTACCAGATGCTCATATTGAAGGTATTTTGGTCCGTGTTTAAGAAATCATAGGCTGCAAGAAATTGAAATTATTATGATAAAGGATGCAATTATAAATCACAGGAAACGTGATGACAAGTTAAGGAAGGTCCACCTGTTAGTATCTCATTGATCTTCCCCTCTGAATTTCCTTGGCGATAACCTTTGTAAAGTTCTTCATTCACCTCAGCAGAACTATTTCGCCACAAATTTAAGCCTTCAACACATATTACCTCTACATTTAAAGAACAAAGTAAATAACCAAAGCTTCAGAATTTCACAAGCAAATAATTTTCCACAGAAACAAAAATATGGTTTTGAGTGTGCACTTAACAGTTTTATGCTTCATCCCTAGAAGTTCCTAAAATATAAGTTAAGTTATAACCTAACGTAGAGAAACTATGAGAGTATGCATGTCCTCTTTCAATCGGAAGTGCATAAGGATTATGATTCTGACTGAACATACTGAAAATTCCTTTTACGCATGTTTGTAAACACAGAAGACATATCCTTAATTCTTTAGGTCCCATGTGTTCTAAAGCTGCTGTCTGTACGTTCATGTCGAGAAAATGTTCATTCATACATTTTGCATTCAGCAACTAAAGTTATACCACTTGCTTGTTGGACTACATATTAATACCTTTCTTGAATTCCAGTGGTGACAAATGGATGGGAACAGAGAACGTGGAGTTCGGTGTGCACTGCTGTTGAACATTATAAAGAGGAATATTGTCATAGAACCCAGGATCCAAAAGATTATCTTCTCTAGGCTCGCTGTCTGAACCCTGAACCATTTAGGCGCACATGGACATCAAAATAGAAGATATAAGCAAGATAAAGCTAACCACCTGAAAATAGCTGGAAGAAAATTACAAAGGGTAGAAAGAACTAACCAGCGCACTGTTAGCTAAAGTATCTGTAACATTGGAGGACAATAAGGTGAGGGAGCTTGTGAACATATTCCCAGCCATGACTATCCAAAAAAAAAAAGAAGAAGAAGAATTATGCATTTCAGGAAATAAAAACCAGAGCTCAATTTCATCTATATGGAGGACAAAATAAGCGAGATTCGTAATAAATGATGCGCAAAAATGAAGACAGAATAATGAAGTATGCATGCCCAGAATCTCATACTTGCACACATATGCTCAGGAAGATATTGAGAGATGCGAGAGAGGGAGAGAGATACTTTGTCCAAGTGATTGATTACTCCCAGTCATGAGTACGGTTACAGGACAGGAACCTGTACTTCTGCAGGACTCATTTGGCAAATCTGTGAAGGGCAGAACATCTGTCTTCACTGCACGATACTCTGGAGCGGGAATTTGTAAGAGAGGAGGCCATTGAGGGGGACTAGGAATTGGACAAGTGGCAACTTGATCCAAATTTGAGAATTGCACGCCGCAGACCTTCTCACAAGTTCCATCATTATTGGTGTCAACACATTGACAGCCGCACTTGTTACTAGCCTTGTTCAGCTGCATGTCAACTACAGCTTGAAGAAGTTTAAGCAGCACGCAAAGAATAAAGGGAAAGCTAATGAGACGACAATTTGTCTTAGCATTCCGTTTCTGTGAAAACAAAGAAACAAATCGATAAATGATATTAGAAGACAATCTCCTAAAGTCAAAGTTCGGACAATGCTCAGGCCTAAACCACATTAAATCATCACATTGGCACGGATACGGATACCCTAGCTTTGAAATTCAAGAGTAAGTTTATTTAATCAAATTTAATAGAGTGAAATGAAGCGATTCAAATTCAATTCAATAAAGGGGAATAAATAATAATAAAAAAGAAGAGGAAAACTCAATCAACAACAAAAAGAATCAGTTCTAAAAATACCCAATCCACAAAACCAAGATAGCAAATTGTAGCTGCTCAGCCCAAATAGAATACCAGACACTACACGCATCAACTCTGAGCTCGTGCTACCAAAAAGAACTAAAACTAAAACACACAAGACAAAAAAAAAAAAACAGAAGGCAAGCTGTTATCAGAACATCTTCTAAAACTTCCGAGTAAAACTTAAACACAAACATACGAATCCATCATAGGAGCAACATTACGCTCACAGTCAGCTAACCAGAACCAGGATTACAAACATATGCATATGTACAAAAGAGAGAGAGAGAGAGAGAGAGACCTGGTAGGTTAGATTCTTTCGAAGCAAAGCATTTGCTTGAGTCGAAAAAGACGCAGGATCTCGTGGCATATCCGCCATGGAAATACCAAGCTAAGGATCGTCTATATATATGCCACTGTTAAGTGACCGTTAATTCCCCTTTCCCGCCAATATGTTTATAATAAATACAGCCCAAAGCCTTTCTTCTTTCTATATGCAACAAATGTGTGTCTTTGTATACGTTTTATAACAGAGTGACTGTAGAAAGTCGTAACAGAGCGACTTGTTTTGGTAATGGTTCCTCTTTCTCTGACATGAACCCATGTTAAGCTTGGCGTTCTATTTATGTGTTCTTTGTAGCGGCTACTACCTTCCTACCCCTATATGTCACCTTCATTTACCTGGAACCACCACGGGCCCGATGTCGAAACTGCCCTTTGTTAAATGCCTACAATGCCCGTTACGCGTCTTTGACTTCGCATCACATCAGATTTTTTTTTAAAAAAAAAGGATTTGGCTCATTTTCATTTTCTAGGTGCTTGAGACTGCAGCACAATTTCTAAAGTACAACAATTTCTTGGAAGTATCTGCTTGTTTCAAGTCAGCTTAACCATACATATATTTTTTTCAAGTTCAAATCATGTTTACTAATTGTATATTGAGCAGTTATTTAAAGATAATATTCATATGATGTTATTATTTATGAAAAAAACACAAATCTTGTATGTAATTTTATTTATTTTAAATTATTAAAAATAATGATATTAAAATTTCTAAAAAAACATTACATACATTATTATATATATTGTATTTAATAATATTCTTTTGTTAATTATTTATTAAATTCGTTTTATATAAATTTTTATATGATTACTCTTTTTAATAAATATTACTTACATATCATCATTTATATTCTGCTGTTTCTTTTGAATAATTATATTTTTTAAAAAGTAAGTGATATTATCAAAAAAGTGTGTATTTTTTTCCCTTATTATTTTTAACACTATTCAAAATAGTTGGATACTATCGTTAACTCTTGGTTCGGGGAAAAGTCACAATTGATATCAAATCTTATGTTTCAATTACAGTATTTTTATCATGTTTTATTAAACCTCATCTATATATTTATAGAGATCCCACATAAACATATGAATGTGATTTAATAAAATAAGGTTGGAATATTATAAGTGAAATAGAAGATTTGTTTCAATTTTGGTATACTTATCATATTCTATTAAATCTCATCTACATAGTTATATAGAGCCTGCATAGATATATGAATAAAATTTAATAAAATATATTTAAAATATTGCAAGTGAAATAGAGGATTTGTTTCAATTGTAATATTCTTATTATATTTTATTAAATCTTATTCACTTATTTATATATACCTCACATAAATATATAAATAAGATTTAATAAAATAAGGTTGAAATATTGTAAGTAAAATAGACGATTTAATGTGCAAATTACAATACTGTAAAATATCATAGAACATTTTTGCGTAGTGATTTTATCGAAAGTAAAGCAATGATGAAGTAAATGAATAAATTAAATAGAAGCAAAAATGGACTGCCAGGCTCTTGTTTTCACGTCGGTGTCAGTTTTTGTTTGTGTGGAAGTAAATGAACCACGTTGGTCCAATCCTAAGTCTTAGTCATGAGAAGGGCATAATATATTGAAATGATATTATATTTGCTTGAAGCTATGACTTGGTTGCCTGGTGTGGAGAAAATTACAAGAGGCTTCGCTATTAGTTTTAACGCCAGCATAACAACTATGATGGAGAAATGTTAATATTTCTATCATTTTCTCGGGAAAAGACGAGGTGCTTTAGGGTGTGAAAGACGTGATGCAGTTGTCATTTTATAAGAAATGTTGTTGCGCATTGGACGCTAATAAAAAAAGGAATTATATTTTATAAAATAAACATAATATTTATAATTAAGATATATCTTTCTTAGATATGGTCTCACTTGAATTTAGTTTATAATTTTGGGTTGATTAAAAAATCACTAACTTTGCTCAATTTTACAACTATAGCCCAAACTTCAAAACATGACAATTAAATATTTAATTTTTTAATTTTTTTAATTTTAGCACAATGTTAGTATCTCTATTAATTTTGCTGATGTAACTTACTGTAAGGCGACACCGACTCATGGGATATCGCCATTATTTGTTAAAAAAACAGAGAGAAAGACATACAAGCAAGGAGACAGCTTGCTTAAGCAAGTTGTAAGGCGGTGGAGGGTCTATAGAAAACCCTGCCTCCCTCTTTCATTTAACATGCATAATATAGTGAGATGTGTGGTGAGTTTGTGAGTGGATTTTAAAGAGTCATTTTGTTTGTTCTATAATTTATGAGAGTGATTTTTGGGATACTTTTAGGAAACGTTTTCCTAAAAAGGTTGAGTGATAAAATAGTGAGGATATTATCTTAAGGATAGTAAATTTGGGAAACACTTTGTGTGTGAGTGTCCATATTTTATTGTATCATTTTTCACTCTTTGTATCTACTATTTTCATTAGTAGAAGATTTATTCGGAATTTGGCTCGTGGACGTAGCCTAAATAAAATAGTGAACTATGTTAAATTTCTATGTGTTATTTCCTTGCTTATTTTACCTGTGGGATATAATTCGTAATTTTTTTCAACAAGTGGTATCAGAGTCAGGCTCGGTTCTATGTCAAAAGATTTCTCATTGAAGATAGAGGCAAAAATAAGCAAGATAATTAGCCTAAATGACTCCAACTATCACATATGGAAGAATAAGATGAAACATATTATGTTCGTCACAAATTTGCATTTACCGGTGTTCACCACAACAAAACTCGAAAATAAATCAAACGAGGAGTGGGAATTTGAGCATAAGCAAGTATGTAGTTTTATTCGTCTATTTGTTGACGATAATATGTATAACCATATCTGCAACGAGACTCATGCATGGACGTTATGGAAGAAGCTCAAGGAGTTGTATGCCTCAAAAACTTGTAACAATAAATTATTTCACATGAAAAAATTAGTGCAGATAAAATATCGAGAAGGTATCTCTGTGGCAGATCATTTGAATGAATTTCAAAGGGGTCATGGATCAATTATTAGGAATGGGCATAAAGTTCAATGATGAAGTGCTTGCCCTTTTCTTGCTTACCTTTTTGCCAGAGTCTTAAGAGACTTTAAAGATTTCAATCAACAATTCTGCAGCTGATGGTGTTGTTAACATGGAATCTGTAAAAAGTGAAATTATGAATGAAAAGATAAGACGGGGATTACAGAGCTCGACCTCTTCAACACAATCAGAAGTTCTGGTCACAGATTCCAGATGGAGGAGCAAATCTACAGGTCTAAATTCCAGAGATAAGAGCAGAGGAAGATTAAATAAATATGAGATCGTTAAGTGTCATCACTACAAGAAGGGCTATATCAAAAGATTCTGCTAGAAGTTCAAAGAAAAAAAGAATAAAGGAAAAGAAGTCAAGAAAGATAAAAGCAATGATGATGAACACGCATCAACAGCTACCACCATTGATGACTTTCATATCGTCTCATATGATAATGATGTGAATAGTGCATCCTGTGAGTTCAACTGGATAGGTGACAGTGGTGTCACTATTCATGTCACTTCACATAAAGAACTCTTCTCATCATATATAGAAGGAGATTTTGGTGTCGTTAAAATGGGAAATAGTGGTTTGGCTAAAATCACCAGAAAAGGTGATATTTATTTGGAGATAGACAATGGCATGAGACTGCCTCTGAAAGATGTCAGACATATTTCTGATTTTCGCCTAAATCTGATCTCTGTTGTCATACTTGGTGATGAAGGTTTTTGCAACACTTTCAAAGATGGCAAATGGAAACTTACTAAAGGCTCCTTGGTAATCACCAAAGATAAGAAGTGCTTAAAGCTGTACGTGATGCAGGCAAAGGTCTCCAATGATGTTGGGAATCCAGTGGGGAAAGATGGTACAATTGAATTCGGTCATATGAGCAAGAAAGGGATGACTCAGTTGGTGACAAATAATGCATTATTTGGAATTGGCCAAATGCATTTAAAGAAGTGTGTTGATTGTCTGGCAGGAAAGAAAAATAGAGTTGCTTCCAAAAGTTTCCCTCCTTTCATAATGAAAAATGTGTTGGATTTGGTACACTCAGATTTATATGGGCCAATGCCAAAGTCATTTGGTGGTGCTCAATACTTTGTGACTTTTATTGATGACCATTGTAGGAAGATGTGGGTATACACCTTGAAGACTAAGGATTAAGTGCTAAATGTTTTCAAACAATTCCATGCCTTAATTGAAAGACAAATTGGGAAGAAGTTAAAATGCAATCTAACAGACAATGGTGGAGAATACACTGGACCATTTGACATTTATTGCAAAGGGTATGATATTCGACATCAGACTACTCCTCCTAAGATACCGCAGTTAAATGGTTTAGCTTAGAGGATAAACAAGAATTTGATAGAGAGAGTTAAATGCCTACTTTCACATGCAAAGTTGCATAAGACATTTTAGGGTGAGTATTTATTCACAGCAGTACAGGTATTAAATCGCTCAACCTACATCCCTTTACAGTCTAATGTTTCGGAGAAAATATGGTCAGGAAAGGATGTTTCCTATAATCATCTAAGGATATTCGACTACAAAGCTTATGTCCATAACCCCTAAAGATAAGAGATCCAAGCTTGATGTCAATACTCGCCAGCGTATATTTATTGGATATGGAGAAGATCAATTTGGTTATCCATTTTATGATCCAGTCTAGAAGAAGCTGATTCGAAGCCGTGATGCTATTTTTTTGAAGATCAAACCATTAGAGATCTTGGCTGTTGGAAGCCCTCCCTGGTGAGACACGTGTCCGACGTCCTACGCAACATATGGACGTGCATCTTTCGTGGTGAGGAATTCCTCCCTCGTTTTTATTTTGAGGCTTAGTTTGCTAATTTTCCTTATAGTTAAAGATAATTTGAGTTTTTTAGTGCTTTATTAAATGAAGGCTTTTAGTTAAATTAGAGTTTTGATAAATTGTTAGAATTAAAAGAATAAGATGGTGTAAGGGCAAATTAGGAAGTTTACTTATGTGTTTAAGGCTTAAGGCTTTTAAGGAGGGGTATGTGAGTCTTTTTAGGAATCAATTAAAACAAGAAGAAAGGAAGAAGCAAATGAAGTGTCGTATGGAGCATGAAGGGAACGAAAATTGCAAGGAAAAAGAAGAGAGCCTTGATGAAACTACAACGTTTTGGGCTTAGGTTTAAGTTAAGAGTTAAATGCATTAAGTCTTTGGAGAGAGGCTCACGACACTAGCAAGGAGAATGGAGGTTTCGGCCAAGTGAGAAGGAGAAGAAGAAGAAGAAGAAGAGAGGTTAGGGCTTTAACTTGTCTTGGTTTAGAAGGGTGATTGTGAGAGTCTTTAAGAAGGAGGAAGGAAGAAGAAGGGTTTAAGCTTCCATAAGAAGAAAAAAAATCAGATTTCGTGGGAGGCTCTAAGGTAAGGGATTTTTTGAAATTCTTGCTTATTTTGAGAGGGGTTTTGGTTGTTATAGCTTAGGAAAGGCATAGGTAAGGTTTTGTAGGTCTTAATTCATGCTTTCCATTCTTTAGAATTTCCAATTTTGTTATCTCTTGTAAATTAGGGTTTTTGTGCTTTGATTAA
>JANZLC010000006.1:27468518-27481627 GCA_026413385.1 Erythroxylum gracilipes
GAGTGTGAGATCCCACATCGGTTGGAGAGGGGAACGAAGTACGCCTTATAAGGGTACGGATACCTCTCCCTTACAGATGCGTTTTCCATAGCCTAATGGACCAGATCCCATCAAAACTCCGAGGTTAAATATGCTCAGGTGAGAGTAGTTCTAGGATGGGTGACCTCCTGGGAAGGCCTTGGGAAAAGCAAAACTGTGAGGGCTTGGCTGGGCCAAGGCCCAAAGCGGATAATATCTGTAAGCGGGTGATTTGGGATGTTACAGCAAAACTCATAAAAATTGTAACGTGGTTTTTCAGGTACAAGATAGGAGACTTAGTGTTTATTCTGGATTAGAAGAACGTTTTGGACTAAGTCATGGCTCAGAGGTCTATCAGTTGGCCCCAGAAGTGTTGTATCTTGTATTTTGTAGTTTTTGTTAGAACCTGCACGAGGTTGTATAAATATTTGTTTTAAGGAAACAGTGTATCAATGATGGTTCATTTATTGAGTTCGCAAAATTCATAAAAATTGCAACGTGCACTACAAGAAATTAATACAATCCGCGACGTTTTATTAATAAAACGTCGCAGATTGTAAAGAGTTTTCGTGACATTTAAAAAATGTCACAAAAAGTTTAAATATTCTACAACGTTTTAATAAAATGTCACAGATTTATAACACTTTTTGCGACGCTTTTTTATTCAAACGTAACTGAATAAAAACTGCGGCGTTTTATTTAACAAAACGTCGTTGTAGCCTTAAGCAATCGTCGTTTAGTTTTAAGAGATTTCCCTCCTTTTTTTCCGCCAAAACTAAAGCAGAACTCAAACACTTATGTAAAATGAATACGTATTTACGTGTGTGTAAATGTTCAGTTTAGTTTGGTATAACAGAGAAAATGGAGACCACGAAATTAGCACCTATAGGATGCTACAAGTGTGGGAATCCAAGCCACTGGTCTCATGACTGCCCTGATTCGAACCCCAATCCCAATCATACCGCCGGTTTTTCTTTAAACAAATTCAACACCGAAATTCCTAAATCTGCCGCCGCTGATAAGCCCAAGAAAGTGCCCAGAACCAGACCCAAGCTTACTCCTGAGCTCCTCCTTGGAGACGACGGCCTTGGGTATGTTCTTCACCATTTCCTGCGTCACTTCAAGTATCAGGACCGCAGACTCGAGGTACTTTGAACCTTACCCATCGGCAATTTACCACTATTTCTCTTGATTCGATTTCTCTATGTCGGGTGATTTAAATCGAAATGAGTTGGGGTTTTTGTAGGTGAAAGATTTGGGGAACTTGATTCGATTGTATAATGAATGTCACTCCCAATGAAAGCAAGGTAATTCCTTTTCAAGTTCTTTCTTCTTGTTATTGCTGCTTGTTTGATAATGAGATACGCTGTTGCTTCTATTGAGTTTGTTTGGGTTTCTCGCTTATTTGTGTTTTCGTGCTTGGAGTTTCATATTCAGCAGGAATGATGCTGGATTTTTAGGCAAAAATGTTTTTGTGAACAGGGCTTACTGACTTGGGATTTTGAATCATGGTTCGAAGTAAAATAGCTTTATCTCTCTCTCGTTCACTCTCTCACTTACTCTTATCCTGTTTTTGAGTATAATCCGTGATTTCCCAGTTCTTGTTGTTGCTTGTTATCCTTCATTTTAGTGATTCTAAGCCTTAAATCATGAAAAAGGTCGCAAATTTAAGGAATTAAGAAGATGCCTAAAGGTGGGCAAGGAGTTATCGCTTTTGGTGATGTCTTCTTGTTGAAGAATGTTATCAAGTGAACTGCCAATAAAAGATAGCGACTCTGGAAGCATCGATAGCAACATTTAATAAATATATTATTCAACGAAATAAATTATATGGTAAGTTTGGTTTAGAGTTCACTGATGTATACAACAATCTATATATTCACTAATCTCCTATGGGCTTCTAATTTCTTGGTTTGAGTTCAAGTCTGGATATTGAATGTGGTATTAGTAATAAAAGTCTACATATACATATAGATGTGAATTGCAGAAACTAGTAGAATCAAACTCATGATTTAATACCTTCCAATTGAAATATTTCATTCACTGTTCAATAGCTAGATGGAGATCAATTGAAGTGAAGTAGATAATGTGCTTTTTAGACTTCTTTAAACATTTGCTTTATATTAGAATTAGGATCATAAGCCCGATTGAAGTTTCTCTCATCAAATAGGTTAGTCAGTTTTCATATTTTTCAACTTAGCAATAATTGATTCCTGATTTCTCTCGTCAAATAGGTTTGTCAGTTTTCATGTTTTCAACTTAGCAGTAATTGATTATGTAATGAGCAAACGCCAGAGTCTTCAAGAGCCATGCTACTCTACAGCAATTGAAACAAAAATATCCATTCTCTGCTTATTGTAGTAACATATGTTACTTTTATATTGCAGCTTGTAACTGTATTTGGATTCCCATATAAGAGCCAATTTTCTAGATTCCTACGAAACATATGGTCATTATACCCGCCTAATCTTCTTGCATCTTCCGTAAAGCAATTGGCTGATGCAACCAATACTCCGGAAGCTGTTGGAATTAGTTGGAGTAGACGTGCTAAATGTTTACCAGATGATGCAGGATGTGTGATTACAATTGTGCGTAAAATCTCAAAGCTTTTCTAAAATAACTGACTGGAATTGCATTTTCTCTAAGCATCACTTTAATATTCTTATCTTCTCCAATTTCTCTATTGAATTATTTCTTTTCGGTCCATTTATCGTACTGACTTATTTCTAATCAGCCATTTTGTAACTTATATATATTCTTGGCAGAATGATGTCTACAAATGGCTGATCAGCACCTTCTTTGTCTGGCTTGTTTTGGCGATCTACTTTGATAATATATTTCCAAATGCATCTGGTGTAAGAAAACCTTTGTTTTACTTCTTAATGCCAGGGTATTGGTCAGGGACATCTGGAAACAAAGTGAGAGGTGATCGAGCTTTTGATTGAATCAGTAGCTCACAGGTCTTGCATTTGATAATGTTCTGACCATAGTTTTTCTCCTTTCTTTTAGAGGGTGGCATTTGTAGTTGCATAGGTTCAGTCCCACAGCATGAGCAAATTTCTCCAGATGACGAAGATGTCCTTGAAGAGGAAAACATTGTCAAAAAAGATACAAGGGAAGGAACAGTTGATCCAAATGTTGCTGTTCAGATACGAGGGCTTGTTAAGACATATGCTGGCACACGAAATATTGGTTGTTGTAAATGCACAAAGACTCCACCTTACCAAGCACTCAAGGTGAGCAGAAAAAAGTCAATTTTTACAACCGACCCCAGGTACTCCATGAACAAGAATAGAGTTCCATTTTCTTAATTCCATTCTTGTGATTTTGTATATAATTTGTAGTAGGACCACCAATTTATCGTCCCTGTTTATAACTTCCTCAAAATATATATCTGCAATGATGATCTTTACATGGTGCTTACTGCCACATTTTGATGAGAAATGCCTTAAGGGACACTGTGATCATAGCTATGATGGGATCGGCTACATGACTGGTTGATAAATTTTTGTTTATGTGATTTTTGACACTTTATATTTGTCTCGCAGAGCCAGTGGAATATAGTTCTGAATTAATCAGTGTGATTGTGTTAAATGAAAGGAGATAATGTTCTTCCAAACTACTCTAATTTAGTGATTCTCTGGTATTATATCCTTTGTTAAGAATAAGATTGGTACTCACAAGGGGCAAATTATTATGGCGTTGAACACACTGACATGGTTTTTCTTCTATGGGCAAAATTTATTTTTTGAATTTACTGACACTGGTGTTTTACATGTTTCTTGAAGGGGTTATGGGTAAATTTTTCAAAGGATCAGCTGTTTTGCCTACTTGGACCTAATGGTGCTGGTAAAACTACGGCAATCAATTGTTTGACTGGCAGTACACCTGTGACCAGTGGAGATGGTATATAGCTAAGTCCCTTTTCTTTAATTCGTTGATCCAATTACTGCAGGCAATCCTCTGAATTGTCTTCTTTACAGCTTTGATTTATGGATATTCCGTCAGAAGCTCTGTTGGTATGTCAAACATTCAAAAGATCATTGGAGTTTGTCCTCAGGTGCTCTCTCTATCTTTATATACAGACTTATGAGTGCATTGTGCATTGATATACTTTTCTGCATGATGGTGTGCCTTTGTTAGTTGCAGTTGTCAACAGGATGTAAGCATTATTTTGTCCTCTCCAAACTCTTAAATACATAGTTTGTTTTATACTGTGCCTGACTCTTGTTTTATCCCTTAGTTTGATATTCTTTGGGATGCATTGTCTGGTGATGAGCACCTCCACCTCTTTGCCAATATCAAAGGTCTGCCCCCAGATTCAATCAATTCGGTAGGTACCAGATGCAGCTATTATTGGAATCCTCAATGCTTTTTCTTACCACTGACTTAAGGTTAACCATCGTCTGGGCAAATGTATTTGGATGTTACAATAATTTGGATGTGTTTTGCATCTGCCATTTGTGAACTCCCTGAAAATAGAACTATTTTTTAACGATGTATTTCTTGTAATACTGTAGGTGGCTGAGGAGTTACTAGCAAAGGTGAGACTCACTGAGTCTGCCAAAATTAGAACCAGGAGCTATAGTGGAGGAATGAAGCGTCGCCTCAGTGTTGCAATAGCTCTCATTGGCGACCCAAAATTAGTCATTCTGGATGAACCGGTATTGAGATCATAATTGATTCAAATTTTTTGTTGATTTGAATTAACAACACTTTTTTGTCTAAATCTTCTTTTCTCCTTTCAGACAACAGGTATGGATCCAATATCAAGAAGGCATGTCTGGGATATAATACAAAATGCAAAGAATGGTCGTGCCATTGTTTTAACAACACATTCAATGGAAGAAGCCGATATTCTAAGTGATCGCATTGGAATCATGGCCAAGGGTAGGCTTAGGTGCATAGGAACATCAATCAGGTTGAAATCAAGATTTGGTACTGGTTTTATTGCTAATATCAGCTTTTCTGAAACCACTGGTGGAAACACTCCGTCATATATCCCTGAAGAACTCCCAAGTGACCGTGAGCCTGTGAAGAAATTCTTTAAGGATGTATGTCGAGTAAACTACACAATGGAATTTGTTATTTATCATATAGAGCTTTAGTTTTTAATTTGGTTTATAATGACAGCGTTTGGATGTAATTCCTGCTGAGGAGACCAGATCTTTCCTGACTTTTGTCATTCCTCATGATAAAGAGAGGCTTTTAACGGTAAGAGTTGCTTAAATTCTTGCTTTGTTTCAAATCTCCATTTTGATTAATTATGACACCTTAAAAGACTACGTTCACAGTAGCTGAGGTAAACTATACTGGTAGATGGTAGGTAGTTAGCTGGATGTAGATAGCCATTTCATTGTGGCATTTTTCTTATGTCCCGCTGCTTCAACAGCAATTCTTTACGGAACTCGAGGACAGACAAAACGAATTCGAGATATCTGATATCCAACTTGGCCTTGCGACTCTTGAGGAAGTTTTCTTGAATATTGCAAAACAGGCTGAGCTGGAAAATGCTACAGCTGAGGGGCGTTTAGTTACACTGACCCTAACATCTGGAGCCTCGGTACAGGTAACGACAGTGGAAGACTTTCTACGGAATGTTGTCGACAGGAAAATGTCTATGGTCATGAAATTGACTATCCTGCATCTTTTTGGTTTCTATTTACATGCAGATACCTGTAGGGGCTCAGTTTGTGGGCGTCCCAGGAACAGAAACTGCAGAGAATCCTAGAGGGATTATGGTTGAAGTATACTGGGAGCAAGATGATACTGGTACGCTTTGCATTTCTGGGCATTCCGCAGAAATGCCTATACCCCCCAATGCTCAGACACTTGTTTCTGCGGCTCCACCTTCCAGCAGAAACATTTTGGGGAGGCGAGCACCAGTTCATGGGATTGTGATCGAACTTACTCAGATTCATAGCACCAGTTCTTCTCGACGCATAACCACTTTCTGAACTCTTGACCCTGCTTTTTCATATTTTCTTACACAACATTAGTATTTTTATATCCAGGTTACAAGGCTTATTAGGATTTGATATGTATACTGTTGTTACATTATCTATAGAATGGAAAGGTCGGCATTTATGATGGAAAGACTCAGAAATTGGGCATATATAGTTATGTAATGGATTTATTTGGTCAAACTAAACTGTCGAGTAATAGCTATAGTTCTGATGCCCATGGATTCATTGATGATGTAATAATTCATTCTGCTGGGAAAACCGAGTTGACCAGCCTCCCTCGAGTCTTGAGACCCATTTTATCGCAACCCACTGTTAAGAGTTAACCTCCTTTTCCTTCGTGCTTGTTACAACTCAATTCACAAGGACTAATGCTATGCCAATGTAGTGTTCCTAGCAAGATTTTGAAACTTTTATTGGTCACCAATTCGACCACCAGTCGAATCTGTATGACATCATAATTACGTAATAATTTTAGTTAATTGTGAATAATATTAGTAATATTAAAAAATAAAAATATACCAAATAATATAAATTTCCATACTTCTGATAGATTTCTGAAGAAAATGAGTTTTACTTTTGAAAAAAAATCAAAAAATGAGTCAACATTTTAGAAAGAAAAAGCAAAATAAAACAAATTCATTGAACCAGTGATTAACCGGTTCGACCAGTCACAATTTAACCGATCAATTGACCGATTAGCACTAGTTCAATTAGGGACTAATTTTTAAAGACTACTCAGATCGGATAGCCTATCGGTCATCGGTCGAACCGACAAGTCCAGTCTAAGTTTCAAAACCATGGTTCATAGGTACAAGCTCCTACGTGAGTCATAACACTCAAGCTCTTGGTAGTTCAGTCGTAGTCGTGGTTATCTAAGTGAGGGTAGGACTGACCGACATGCGCCCAAGTAAATTTAGTTGTAAGATCAGACTTGCATCAGGACCGTCGGGACAAAGTGCAGAAGAACGGTGAATTCCTTTAGAAAAAACCACAAACCATGTCATAAACCAGGCAGAGTATAGAATTCTGTGTACAACTGCACCAACGTGACGAAAATTCTAAATTCTAAGTCCTAGGATGTACATGCACTCACAATTCATTCAACAGGGAAAAAGACGCACGCTCCTCAAAATATAGATTATATTCCACTTATACAAACATAAAACTTTTACATCAGAATAACGGATAGCAACTGCCATGAAATCAGAACTTCTTATTCCGATCCCTCAAAACCCAATGTTGGGATATATTACCTCCTCCATTCCACCTGGGTTCCTTTTGCTGTGAAGTTAAAACAGCCAAGAATTTGTTACGTTCTGATGGTAAGAAGGGAAAACAATCTATAACTTTGTAATGCCGTAATAAAAGAGTTTCTAGACTTGAAAATGACATATAATCAGAAAATAAGGAGTCTAGATTTACCGAACATCCAAGACTCGAAGTAAATGAGGTCGAAGGCAATAGAAGTTCAATTTTATCTAGCACATATTAAACAAGTTACCTAGGAAAATAGCTTCAAAAGAAAACATATTCAATAACTGAAATGATTTGGCTCGAATAAAATATGAAGTTCATCAAAAAGGTGAACCGCACTTGAAGAATTTCTGTTAGAAGACCCGGTAACTATTCGGAATTATAAGTTTGATTCTTACTCTTCCCATCTCTTGAAGACAATGATGGCTTGTCACCTTTATTCGCCAGTTTGGTACTTGCATTGGGTGCTCTTTGTGCCCTTGGTGACTGGGAACTAGCTTTGCCATTAGCTGGAGATGGTAGAGAATGACGCCGGGTCATGTTGTTTTTCTCAACCCCATTTTGACTAAACTTTGGGGAACCTTGTGCTCTCAGTTTAGCTTTCACAGATTCAGTAGCTGCCATATAGCTAGGAATCACTGGACTGCTATGTGGCCAATTCTCTACATGCTCTTGCTTTGTTTGACTAGAACCTTTCCTCCCAGATTCATGAATAGCTGGGTCCTCTGTAGCACCTAACTCTCGATTTGTCAAGGGAGTATTCACATCAACGCTATCAGTCTCCACTTCAGGCTTTGACTCAACAAACACTTCCTCAGTAAGCAGTAATTCTGATTTCTCATTCAATTCGACAGGCTCTGCAGCTGTTGGTAGATCTGGCAAATCAGAAGATATCAAGATTGGCTTGTTTTCTACCAAATCTGGTTGTCTGCTGGTCATGAATATTGTTTCTTTTTTCATCTTCTCAACTGAATTATTGATGAGCTGCCCCAACATATTATCACCTGCAGTGCCCAATGCCTTTTCTGGGATTTGCTTTGGAATTTCAACTTCAACCTCTGACAGCTTAGAGTTGTCTATGACAGGGTTGTGGACCTTTCTCAGGTTACGTTTTACTTTTTCAAGTTCGTTGTGTGGATTTGCCTCCATTGCTTCAACTGGTAGATTTGGGACCTTCCTGAAATGACGCTTAGGTTTCTCAAATTCAACGGTTGCCTGTACCAAGGTACTATCGACAGTTGCAGCAGGAACCCTTCGAACACTGCGCTTTGGCCTACAATGTTCGGAATCCAATATTTGGCCATTAGCATGCTTCCTCTGAGTTTTTGTCTGTGGAACTTTCTTAGGTTGTGGAACTGGTTTCCAAAAATTGGTTGCTGACCAGCGCCCTAACCAGCTTGGGACTGAATTTGGTTCCACAGAATCATAATACAAATGCAAAGGCATCACAGTGGGTGATGATACAAGGATCTGGAGAAACAAAACCAGAAGATAAAGATCGAAAAAGTTGGAATATGCAATTTCTTATAGATAATCTGACTAATAGGAAAATGAAATAGCTTTTCAACATCATTACATGTGTTGATCATGATGAAAGGGCATATATGCGTATAGAAACCATGTTACTTAGCATAGTCTGAGACGAAGGGGTAGAAATCATTTCTCTTAAACGCTGTATTCCACTGTTGTGATATGCACAACTAGCATGAATTTTTGATTCATGAAACTCAAAATATGGCAGGCTAAGTTTCCTCTTGATTTGTGTTTTGCAATTTCCATGTTCCTTTATTGAAGGCTAAATTTTTGCACAAAAGTTCATCCACAATTTTTATGGGATATTTGACCAACCGATGCTTGGAGATTTCGAAAACTTCCTTAGGCTTTGGCATTAGCAGATTACCATTGCATGACATAAGCAAAGTACAATTTTATAATTCAGTAACTTACTTTGTGGATGAAAGCATTCCCTGATATCTTGGACATCCGGATAGACATGGTAACTCCATTAGAATCTGCTACTTTGCCAACCTGATGACAAAAATAAAAAGAAGGGAAATACCAATTGGTAAGAAAAGTGAAAGAAATCAATTAGTTTAACTTGTGGTCAATATACTAACAATGACAGGCCCCTATCCTGAAATGACTAGGCGGCCTGCTCGGCACCCCACGGTGCCCCTCCAGTCAATAACTGATCCAGCCGGAAAGTTCCCGTGGAGCTAAGCCGATTGCCCTTTTTACCAAAAAGCCTTAACCCATGCAAAACTCTCCACTTTTATTGGACTCCAACTTATTTAGGTAACTTACTCTACTCAAGCGTAAAGGGAGCCTACTAGAATAAACAAAGTATCTCTGCCAAAACCAAACTGCCTTTATGATAAGAAAAAAAAGTGTGCAAAATACCCTACTATGTCATATAGACCTACCATAGGCTATAAGCAATTTTACGTAGAGATCAAGTAAGAAAAATCGCATGGGCAGAATCTAAATGGAGATATTTGGCTACCTTCCTCTCTCTTTTTCATGCAAAATCCTATAAACTTTTCACTTTATCGGCTTAAATTACTCTCTCCCCCTGCTAAAATGTGATGACTTCTCCTGATGAGTAATTGACAACTGGTGCAATACTTTGAGAAATTACCAGAGGGTTTACTTGGCTGCACTTCTTTTCAATTTCTTGCCCAATCTCTGAGGTCCTAACTTTTATTCCCCGAGCAAGTGCCTGCAACTTGACAATTCCCAGCATGCAGCACAAGGTTGCAACAGCTTGTCTCCTAACCAGATGGCCGCGGATAAGTGCTTGTAGCCTAATTATGCCTTTAAGGGCCTTGAATGCCCGGCGAGCCTTCACATAATGAAGTTAGATCAGTGTGGAAGCTGCAAATGATAACTTTCATACAGCTTAGCATCAACAAAATTCCTACGATTTGAGGCACTTCTAGATTTATGTCATACATGCAGCCCTTGCATGAGATATTTAATGAACTGTTAAAGGATTACTGTTTCGAATAAAAGACGATTACCAAGTAACCCCTAAATGCAGCTTGTGCCAGTGTTGCGGCTTTCTCTTGTTTAGACTTTTCAGCATCTGAAAGTGGATCATGAGATCCAAATCCATTGGAGTTTGTATTATGATTTCCTGGTAACAAAATTTCCCCATCATGTGATAAGTTTGTGTTTTCATTGTCCTCCGGCTCTATATGACTGTAATTGGAGGTTGCATGTGAGACCACAGGAGGAATTAAAGACAGATTAGCGTCTGACACTTTTGCAACAACCACCTCTTTCTCACTTCCAAATTTCTGCAGAAGTCATTCATTACCAGAATACATAGGGGTGACTTACATATCCTCGGTTGAATGTCAACTATCAAGTAGGCAAGTCTTAGTGAAATAAGAGCCCAAAAAGTAGAACAAGAAAATAACAGACAATATTGACCACAATCAAATTTGAATTTTAGAGGTCTTGTTGCCATTTGAACAAGAGTTTGGTCATAAGGAACTCATTCCAAAAATTATCTCAAGGGAAACAATAACTCCCCATTACTACTATCCTAAAACCACAACCTCACAAAGAATTTTTCCAGACACTACATGAGTTGAACAATATGCCATGGATACAATCATGAACTCCCAATTTTGGCATTCATTAATATATCAATTTCCTATAATCATCAGACATTCCTTTGTTTCAAATCACACCATTACCTCCCTCCCTTTTGCAGTATTAGATTTCGAAGACTTCTTTCCAAAAAGGACATTCTTGATCCATTTCGCTGGTGATTTTCCCATAGCTGAAGAAGAAAGAACAGTAACCAGTCAGTGTCGAAACCAAGTGCCTGCATCATTCAATAACTTGGCAGTTAAAGAACCATAAAACCATATCCCTAAAGAAAAGTGCTGCATAATTCAGATCAAGATGCAATGTCCAAGCCTTTCACAGCCACTTGATCATTCAAATATGGAGAACAGCATAAATCATGACAAAAAGTCTCCCGCAATGATGCACCAAGTTTGGAAGGTCACAACCCACACTGTAAAATTGACGCCAAATAACAAAAGCCATCTACAAGCCATTGCTTCAAACGATCAAGAAATCACATGAAATACAATTCAAGCAAACAGGGGAAGAGAACCATAACATACTAGAAATTTCCCAAATTCTTGACCAAACCCAACAGTTCTTAAAGTAAATTGTAGCAAACCCAAATTAACTAGTAAAAGCTTACTCCATAGTCCACACTTAATTGCCATTAAATAATTAACAATGGCACAGCAATGAAACAAATAACCCTAAAAAGGAATCATTTGGAGAAAGAATAAGTAATAAAGATAGTCCCGAAAACCAAAGATCTGATAGAATTGCTAAGAACAAATTACAAGAAAGAGAGTGCTGCAAAAGCAAGCATAAACTAATAGCAAAGTTTGAAGAAGCAAAATGAAGCTCCATTTTCAACAGATCTGTGACTTACCTGACAAATGTTGAACCTACAAGACTCAAATCTACCAATCCTACATCAAAAAGGATAACAAAAACTAAGACAACAATGTACCTATTATGAGAGTAATATAAAGCTAACAAATTTATATAAAAATAAGAGTATATCAAAATAGAGAGCGAGAGAGAGGAAGTACCATGAGTAACCAAAAGCTTGGAAACGAAGGAAATATGATCTAAAGCTTACTTCTTCTACTCTGTACTCTACCCGCTCTATGCTATATAACCGAAGGCTGTGTTTGGTTATAACCTAAGGAATAAAAATGGTTTATACTGAAATAGAACGAAAATAAATATAATTTAAGAAAATTGTTGTTCGGTAAAAATAGAAAAGTTTATAATATAATATAGTAAAATATTATTTAAATAACACATTATAAATATAATATAGTGTAAAATTATTTATCATTTTATATTTTATCTTAAATATTCTAAATATAAAATTTTTTATTTTTAGTGTTTAGAATAAAATATAATATAATATAAAACTCTTTTTTTATTTCATTATGTTATAAAACCTCATTTTATCTTATTATAAAACTCTAAAGCAAACATAACGTAAAGAAACCAAACATATCCTAAAGAAATAAAAACGAAGTGGCATTTTGAAAAATTTCATGGACAAATTAACCGCTATTATCTCCTGCGCTCGTGCTCGTTCTAATTTTGTACATCTAATTGGAATATTCATGATGGCGTTCGATGCAAACGTTGGTGCTGTAATGTTACAGTGGGAGTGGTAGCAGGGGATAGTGATCCATATAAAAGTAATAGGCGGTTGTGCGGGGAAAGAGCGTAGCGAGCGCAGGAAGAGCGCTGCTTCTTTGTTCTGACGCATAATTACATACCTCAAGTATTTTTCTCAACCGCCATCCGTGGCGCGTGGAAAGTAGGGTATTTTAGGTGGATGGTGACGTCCACCAAATATGAACCGGTTATTAAGTATTTAATCAATTAATTGGCATCGGGAGGACAATGGATGTGATGAACATATGATTACGAGGGAATAAGATTAACAAGAAGCCAATCCATTGTAGGACCAAGTTCAGTTTGTAATTTCCGATTTTCTTTTTATTTTCCTTTAAGTTAAATCCCAACTACTACACTACACTAATTAAAAAAATCAAAAGTTTATTTTTATTTTTTGTTTTAAATAGAGTGAAAAATTTTTGTTTAAATTTTTAGTTTTAGATTCTTTTTAGTTTTTTTGTTTTTATAATTTGATTTACTATCAACTAAATATAAATTATTTAATTATTTAATTTATTAATTATTAATAAGAATTATGAATAATTTAATTATATATATATATATATTATATTATATTAATTATTAATAAGAAATATGAATAATTTAATTTTACTTAATAAAGTATTT
>JANZLC010000006.1:27539089-27549600 GCA_026413385.1 Erythroxylum gracilipes
GTGATCTGGGCTTATTCTCTTGGGCCTAATCTATTAGGCATTAAATAAATATATGTGGATATATTTATTGGGCTAGATTGAATTAAGTTATCAGGCTTTAATTATATGAGATATAATGGGTCGAAACTTATTGGGCCTTTAATGGGATTAGGGTTTCTCTATAAATAAAGAAGCTTAGGTCTCATTAGTTAAGTGACAATTAATTCACGAAACCCTAGCCACCATCCAAGAGGAGAAATATGTGGCGTTCGGAAAGTGTTTCGGGACGTGCTAGCACACCACAGCTGCAGCCCAGATCGTGCATACTCGTGTGGATACCGGTAGAGGGCATTCGCGTTTCGCAGTGTCTTGGAATCCGAAAAGAAGCAATCCACCCACGCAAATAAGGTATTTTCATACATCTTGGTATTTTCGATTATACGTGATGTTCTTGTATGGTCTTTTCTGCAGTGTATTTTGAATACTCGGACCGTACGCGATCCAACATATGCTTCACTAAAACTAATAAAATCTTCATTCCTTTCTCATTGACTCACTTCAGAATTTTTCCAAGTCACACTTTCGAGTCTACTATTTACATTCAATCAGAAAGTGAAACTGATATAATTTGGTCATACTCTCTTCTAGAAAAGTGTTCCTCTATGTCCTATTTTTCCATTGATACCAAAATCACTCTATTTGGTTCAGTAATTTGGAAGATATACCTTAAATATTTTCGGGTTGCCCTTATTCAAAAACAATATACTATACCCAACTTCCATCCAGAAATTGAACACCTTAGAAACTGAATCACAATTCGACTTCTTCATATGATTTGTAACCATATTTCTCTAGTTTACTCCCAATAAAAAAATCATCTTATTTGGAATCCTATATCTCCAAAGTTGTCGTCGTACTTTTGCGCGACAGTGCTTTTTTGCTAACCCTCAAGGTCGCTGTCGTGCTTTTCCACTTCTTCTTCTTCGCTGACATCTCAACTTCTAAACTTCATAACTTTTGATCCCGAGCTCCAATTTCTGCAAACTTTATATAAATTGAAAAATAAAATAAAGATCTAAAACTTTCATAAAGACCATTTTCTCAAAATCTTTCTAGATCAGTATAGTTTATTCATGGAAATTTCAGATCGAAATTTTAACTTCTCTAATTTCTCTTTTCCATTCACTTTTCTTCTTTTTCACCGAAACCAAACTTCTAAACCCCATAACTTTTGATCCAAAACTCCAAAAATTACAAACTTTATGTCAATGGAAAGCTTAAAGAAGTATTTACAACTTCTATTGCTAAAATCTCTCCAAATCAGTACAGAAAATTCACAAAAGTTTTAGATCAAAAATCTAACTCTCCACTGTTCATTCATAGAAAATTTCCAGACTTCCACTTTCCAAAATCCAACACTTCAATTTTTATTCTAGTCATTTTCACTCTATTTAAATCAACTCATTCACCATAAATTTCATAGTGCCCTTAAATATGTAAGTTTACTCAAAAACCTCAAAATATTCAAAAGCCAAAACTTCATATTCATCCTATTCATACTCTGTTACTTTTCTGCATTTTCAACTTTCATTCTCAATCACTATTCTTCCTCTCAACTTCCATTTAAACACTTATTCCCATCTCAAACCATCATTTTACAATTGCTCTTCAACTCAAAAACCATTTCTTTGATCATCTCTAAGTTTTCATCAACTCACGTACAACACATATATATATAAACTTGCACAGTGAAGGATAGAGCACATATCACCTTTCCATATCTAATTTTCTACACTAATCCTATACACTATTCCATTGCTATTTCAACTCCAAAAACTATTTTCACAACATCAGATCACTAAAAATCCATCAAAAACTAAATAACACTATAACCAAAATTTTCATCTCATCCGCAGTGTTCATGAATATATATATATATATATATTCATGAATATATATATATACGTAAACACCATGTTCATGCAGATGACAGTGAATTCATCAAATTTATTTCATAAATCCATAACTCTAAAAGTTTTTCTCAATACTTGTTAAAGATTTCAAAATCTTCAAGCCCTAAACTCCAAGCAAAAATCACATATTCCACTGTGAAAACTGACTAGCTTCGGTTCTTTCTTAAGCAGAACAGACAAATAGCAAGGTGGGGTTTATTTAGGGAAAGGAAAATCAAAGGAATCCCTCAGAAGGATTTTGATGAAAAACTCTGTGTGTTGAAAGGAAGTTCAAAGATGGTGGCTGGAAATAACACTTAAGATATTTTACTCTACCCTTATTAACTCTCAAATATCTATAACTTACTTCTACAAGGATATAGAAGCAACTTAACTAAGTGACACTTGTCACTTTCTTAACGCCTAAGCCTAAACTAAGTTTCTTTCTTGACTAATTCCTTTAGTCTCATCTTTACAATATAACTATCTGCAATCTTCTTTTGATTCCTTTTTCCTATTTTCCATTTTACTCCATAAATTTTGAAAATTAACACCAAAATTTAAAAATATCACAACCACACTAATCAATAAAATTTCCATTATAAATAAATTCCAACCCACTAATCAATAAAATTTTCATTATAAATAAATTCTAAATTCACAAAATTCCCAAAAATCACAACTCAGTCCAAATATGCCCGAAATTATTCATGAATGCATGTATAGTTATTTTTATTTTGAAAATTTACTATTCACGTGTATGTGTATGACATATTATACATGAGCTTGAAAATGCATTTCTTATCTCCCATTGTTCACTCATATTTACTATTCTAGCTTCCCCACAGGTAATGGGATGTTACAGCCCCCTTATGGTCCTTTATGTTTCAAAATACTAAATTGAAGGTTAGTGGTCCAATATATGCATGTGTATTCTCCATATGTTTCATACTACATTTGTTTAGGTATATTTGTGGTTTTTCAGGAAGTATGCTCATGTAAGTTTGGGAGGATATTATCTCTACTTTTATATGTGTGTGTGTGTGTGTGTATTGGTGTGTTTGTGTGTTTCATTATTATTTATGTAAATAGAAGTTTTAATAGGACCAAATCAAATTTCGTGGCTATTAATTGGTATTGACCAATGAATGTTGTAATAGGACCACTTTTCATACTTAATTCTTATTTAACGACTTCTGTTTATTGTCTACTTTAGTTTACAAGTGTTACTAACCTATGTTTCCTTAGGTATGAACTAGACATTCATTTGATATCCATTCCTTATTTAAAAGAAATTTCACAAACGATGTCCAGTTGTTAGAGTATTAGTTTCTATAATTTAGTCTCATACATATTTAATAGTTAAGATTGATGTCCATTCAATATTTTAAAGAAATGTCACAAACTAGATTGGGCAAGGGCAGAAGGGAACCTTTGTTAAAGTAGGAATTGATCACATATAGGAAAGGTGAAAATGCAACTCGTCTATTAGTACTTAGTTATGGATAATACATGCTAATTGTGTTATGCTATTTTATAGCTATTAACTAGCATTGAACTTTTCAAATTATTCTTAAAATATTAAATTGGAAGATTAGCACATGAATAACCTTCTTACCAAAAGATAATAATGAGATTCAAAACCATCATTTAGTTAATATTTTTCTTTGACTTTCAGAAGCATATCTTCCAAACATGTTTACATTATTTATACTTTTGCACCCTTAAATGTTTATAGTCATATTCTATGGCTATTTAATTCAATATTATGTCCAAATATCCTTTAGTTAATAGTTGCTCTCATTTGTTTATGGTCCTTGTTTAGCTATATATGGTTTGTCTCTTATAACTTTCTTATAAAGATTTAATGTCTATTGTTGAGCATTTATTCTTAATGGAAAACTTACTATTGTTAAGTCATGTAGTTGTCGTAGTATGTATGAAGAGGGGCCTTGATTGTCTCTATCCTTATCTCTCTCAATGATCCCTATGTTTGGTCATTTTAGTTGTTTATCCATGTATCTTTTATCCATAGACTCCCATGTTTAGTCACATTAATTTTTGACTAATAGTGTTAGGATATCACGGGATAGAGACAATGAAGGTCCTTTTATCTAATACTAAACTTTTAAGCTTAACTTGTAGGCCCTCTTAACCTTAACCTCACTTGTGTAGTCTTAGAAACACAGAAGCCTTAAACCACCTAAACATAAGCTGACACTCTTTTAAATAAACATTAATTAAACCTTTGATTATATATTTTGAAAACCATTCAAGCTAAACTGAGTACTTGAAATTTTAAGTCTTTACTATTTAATTGTGCAGTAATATGCCTATTATATTGCCTTTGTAATAACATGCTTGATTCTTCTTTTAAAATATCTAATAACACATTTAATATGGCCATCATATTATTTTCTTTCAATATGGGTCTATATTCATATGTTATTTTTATAATATGAATTTTTTAAATTTATTTGCATAAGATGATAGTAAATAGAAGAGCTAGTATAAGGTAATTTGATGGTGGAATTTTTTCTTAGGAAGCTACATTGAAGTATATAGGTAAGGCACCACAAAATTTTGACAATGTGGACTTATATTATGTGAATTTGGGAGAGGTACATGAAATGGATGCCTACAAATATTGTTAGTGTATGGTAATTGATCCCTAAAAAGGGGTTGGAAGAAGGTTTGAGCTTAATGGATTTGATCAAATTGTTAGATTTGCATGTTAAAATTGATGTTTATATGAAGTATGTAAATGAACCATACCATTCATACTAATGTTAATGTGGCATGATTACTAGTATAAAAATGAGATAGTTATGTAATTGAGAGGTGATACTAGAGTGAATTTGGGTTGTGATAATGGTGCATGAGTTGATTTTGACTGTCCATTTGAGTTATATGTTTTATTTGATAGAAAAGATGAATGCCTAAAGCTGAAAACTTACAATCCATAGCATATATGTAATCTAACAAACAACTCAAAGTTGGTTACATCCAAATTCATCATGAGACACTTTAAGGAAAAATCGTAAACAAGAGCATTAAAATCAAGAAAATGGTTGAAGAATCTAGGGAGAAACTAAATTTCTCTATTAATTCCAACATGTTTAAGTATGGAAGGAGGAAGTTTCTTAAAGCAAAAAGAAGAAGAAGAAGAAGAAGAAGAGAGCAATATAACAAATATGGAAAGCTTTATGCTTATATTTTTGACTTAAAAGAAATAAATCTAGGTTTTACAATTAAGCTTCAATTTAGAAAGGCTGATAATAATTTGATATTTTAAAAAATATGTGTGTGTTTTGATGCTATGAAAAATGGGTGGAAGAAGTTGCAACCTATAATAGGTATGTATGGATGCTTTTTGAAAACAAAGTACCAAAGAAACTTTTAAGTACCATAAGAGTTGATGGTGACTAAGGCATCTATGCAATGATTTATAAGGCAGTTGTTGAGGTAGAGAATATCAAGAATTGGAAATGATTTATAAAATAAGAGTCATTGACTTAAAGCTTAAAGATGGTAAAGGAATAACAATGACTTCTTATATGCAAAAGGTAATTCATCCAACTAAAAGTAATTTATTCACAAATTTGCGTCTATGAATGCTTTAATTGGATTTTCTTAATTTGTAAGGAATTTTGTGAGTTAGGAATGATGTATTGCCCTATGCTACACATCAGATGTGTGTAAGGCATATATAGCACAACCGGGTAGGGAAATAAAAGGGAAATGATTTTAGGAAAGCATTTTGGAACTGTTCCTGGGTAATATCCCAAAGAAATATAGAGCAGGGTTGTCTAGAGAATTGAGTCTAAATGTTCAATTATGGATAACAACATCAGCAAGTTATTCAACTATTGGATTTTGGTGGCTAGAGATGACCCTATCATCAGCATGTTGAAGACTATTAGAGTTATGTTAATAAAGAAGCACTATGACCTTAAAGAGAAAGCTAAGAGATGGAAAGGGGCATAACACATTAGGTGATGAAAAAATTGAACATGAAAAAATTAAATGCAATGAGATGGAGAGTTATTTGGAATGGGGACGTAAAGTATGAAGTGATTAATGGAGATGACACACATATTGTCCAATTGCGGAGAGCAGACTTACAGTTGTAAGGCATGTGAACTCTATGGGTATCATTATAGTGATGCGATTAGTGTCATTTTTCATGCTAAGCAACAACTCAAAGCATATGAGCGTAAGTGTTATCATAGACATTTATTAGCCATAATTTTTACCTTCTAATAGGTACAAGACATTCTCATAAACTTCCATAAACCTCCTTTGGAAATTATAAAGAGATACATTTACTTTTTGAAAGAGTTATGCCTGGTAGGCCTAAGAAGAATAGACAAAAAGACAAAGATGAACCAAAGCAAGTAAATAATCCTCATAGGCTATCACAAAAAAGGGGCAGTTCCAATTGCGTGGGAATATAACAAATTTTGTCATAATAAGAGAAGTTATAAATCTAATCCACTTCCTTCCAGTTAAGATGGAGATGAGTTTTATAATTGAACATTAATTTATAATTTATGTGTTTTTCAGTAACTACTATTTGATGATATGTCACTATTAGATAGTCAATACACTTAATGAAGACCCTATAATAACAATAACAATAGCAATCTTTTCTCAACCTCTTCAATTTCTAAAAAACAACCTTATGAAGTAGGTAAAGTTGAGGTTAGTTTAACACAAATTTCAGTTACCATATATTGTTATTCATGTATATTATTCTTCTTCTATACATTGCATACATGAATAACTTTTATTTTAAATCTATTTGTAACAGACATCTATAACAACTCTACTATTGAGGAGAAAAAGAACATTTGGATAAGTTGATTGAAACTCTTTTCAACTATCATTCCAACTAAAAGGGTTAAGGTGGAAGGGTAGTCCAAGGATTACATCACAATAATTGCAAAAGCGAGCTTTTTAATGAATGACTATTAGAAATTCAATCTAACAAGAAAATGATATTCAAATTGGAAGTCAACAAAATGTGAATGATAATTAGTTGTGCATTACTTGGTTTGTAAAGAAATCTAGTTGGATCCAACATCTTTTAGGTAGATAACTGTCAAATATGGTACTAATTAATATAAAAGAAAGGACTTTGTTAAATCTATATTGTATAATTTTTATATATTCTGTTTGGATCCATTTTGTTTATTTTGTGTGGATCTATTATTAAGTATAATGGAAGCTTTGTAATATAATGCACATGATATAACTTTGTATCTATTTTATGCCTTTCTTTATGGCTTACATTATTTCCCTTTTCATTATTACTGACATTGAATGAATCTCTTACTCTTTAACATCTTACATTATGAATATCAAAGTTAATGGCCTATATTATATAAATCTCAACTTTACAGGTTTATGATTATCACATTATTCATATGCATGAGTCAAATAGAACTTTCTATATTATCTTTTAAAACATAATATCACAATTTGAAGTTAAATTTGAATGTAATTACATATGAAAGGAGTAACTACAATAAGTCTTTAATGATATCTAGTATTCTCAATATGTTAACTAATGTTTCATGTACAATACAAGCATTTTTCACATTAACCCCATTCATATACAACATTCTTAATATATGAATTCTTAAAAAGCGTATTAAATTAGCTCCATGATTTTAATATTGAAAAAAAGATAACAATAATACGTATCAACATTGAAACAATAATAATATATATCATGAATATCTTCTTCAACTCCTTGTTATTATTCATTGCAAGTTTCAATTCCTACTCCATTTGCTTTATTTTTTTTCCTAACTCAATTTGTTCCTTTCATTCATGCTTATTTGGTCTTGTAACAACTTCCTCACACACCTCGTTTTCAATTTCCCCTTTGTAACTCAATGCTAATTGTTGTTTTAAATTGGCATTATTATTCATCAATTTATGAATAATATGAATAGCCTTGGGAAGAAATTATTTTGTCAATGAAAGAATTTATAAATCCTAAACTTGTAAGCATCATCAAAACAAACATTCATTAATATATTTATTCTATTTATGTTCCCATATTAAATATTATAAAATATTTGTACTAATTGGATATTTTAGGTACATAAAAAACTTATAACAACCAGAATTTTTTATTCCATGAAGCCCGTAAACAACGTTAAAGAATTATTGTTAATTGAAGACTTATAAAATGATGTGTCCAATCTCGACTGCACAATTTTTCTACTATACATCACAATATAACCAAGCAACAATAATCCTAAATTCTTTTTTTAAAAAATTAAAGTTAATTGCATTAAAGAAAGTGAAGGACAAAAAGTCCATTGGAGAGTAACATACTCTCGTATTACAATATGAGTCAACAATGCACTACAATAAGGAGACAACCATCGGCGCATTAGACTCCTAGAAGAGATCAAACGACAGTGCATTTCCCAATGAAGAAGTTGGATGACACCGTATGAGTATTAGTGTTAAGTTATCATTTTGTACTTATTTTGTATATAAATCTCTTTAATGTTTTGAAATTATTATTCAAAATTAATGGATTTGTTTCTTAATTATTTTCAGATGATTTTCAACACTTGAAAGATGAAATTGAATTAAAAAGATGCAAGGAAAGTAAAGACAATCCAAATTCCCAAACTGGCAGAAAAATAATTGACTAAGCATGGGCATGTGCAAGGACAAAGAATACGTCAATGGAGTGTCCTAACATCAAACATGTTCCACATACCTTTGCTTCTTTTTTCTTTGTAACCGCAATTTGTTGCTCCAAAGATGTAAGGTCATCCAATCTTTTATGCAATAATGTCACATTCACTTCATTCATGTTTTTTGAACCATGCCCAGTATGTATCCCGAATTGTTATGTATTGGAAGCCATATTAGCTATTAAATCCCTTGTGGCTGTAGGTGTTTTGTCAACTAAAACAACATCAATCATACTCCTATCTGTGAGCAAAAGACTTTCGTAATAGTATTGAATTAACAACTGGTCGGTTATTTGGTGATGGGGTCAGCTAGCGCAAAGTTTCTTAAATTTTTCCTAATATTCATAGAGTGTCTCTTCCATATGTTGTTGAATACCATAAATTTCCTTTCAAATGTTGGCAACTCTTGATGTTGGAAAATTTTTCTCAAAGAAAAGACTCTTTATTTCAACCCATGTTTGCACATTTTCGTCGACTGAATAGTACAACCAATCTTGGGCATCATCTTTGAGAGAAAATAGGAAGGCTCTTTGTTTAATTTTCTCTTCCATCACATTCGTTGGCTTTATTCCTATACAAACCACGTCAAATTCCTTACAAATCCTCTCCCAGTAGACCTTCGAAAATAGGTAATAAATGGATTAACCCAGATTTAAATTCAAAAGTATTATTGTCACCTAAATTTGGAAAGTTGATTCAGTGGGGCTGTTAAGCATCCATGGGTACGGCTAGTTCACAAAGAGTGCAATTTGCTGCCATTCTTTCCATTTTCTGCACTTGTTGTTGCTATTTCGTTTATTTCCATAACCTTTTGACTGTCTTCTCGATCTCTAAATCAAATATTAGTTGAGTTGTTTTGTCTACTCATGTAACATACATATACCATTGAGAAACTCCCCGACAACGACGCCAAAATTTGGCACTGTTGTCACCTACAACCAAATTAATACCAACTCTAGCAATGAAAAGTGTAGTTAGTGAAGAGTTGAGATTGTTCCCATGAGGAATTTTAATGGTAAAGATTATATGAGTTCAAAACTAAAACAAAGTATGGGGAGGGTTTTGATTCACGTAAATTAAGAGATTAAAAATGACAAAAATTGAAAATTAACTAAAATAATCAGATCAGGAAATTTAGTAAATAAACCTTGGTTTCGGGTCACCAACGTTATCACACTAATATGGATCCTCGATATAAAATTCATTCTATTAACAAACATTCATTGGGTAATGTTTTCTCTTAAGATTAAATGAATGGAAACATATATTCTAAACATTCTTATTAGTCCACAACTTAGATACAATCTTAAGTTTAATTGATTAATAGCTTTAAGAACTAAAAAACCAATGAACAAGGCAACACGTGTACAACATGCATTTAATCAATTTAAGTACCTTCTTAGAAGTCCCAACTCTAACATAAAGATGGTAATCCTAATTGTCACTTTTGATTGGCAAAAATGAATGTTAAATCCTACTAATCTAGCTATTAAACAAATCAATTCCTAGTTGCACACCCTAGAAATTAACCAATTCAATCATAAAAATCAATTTGGAAGACACTCAATATTCATCAATGAAACAAACTTTATTTAGAAATCTAATACATAATAGATGATAACCCCATTCCTTTCAACCAAGAAGAAAGATTTATCTACTCATAATGAAAGTGAAAATCAACAAAGAAATAGCAAAATAAAAAGTCTCCATTCCTGGTCTTTTCCTAGAAAATACGAAAAATCCTAGAAAAACTACTACAAAAAATGTAAAACTTCCTATCTTGCATCACGTGAACAATAAAAATATCTTCTTTTTGCTCTTCAATCTCCTCCTCTTTCTTCCTTTTTTTTGTTAT
>JANZLC010000006.1:27549700-27560722 GCA_026413385.1 Erythroxylum gracilipes
ATACTAACATAATTACACATGATAGGAATCTCATTATCATAATCTCATCATGATTTCCTCCATGTTATGTTTTGTATCAAGAACTTCATTAAATCAATTTAAGATCAACATCAAATTCATAAAGTATGAACATTGAAATAATTAAAAATGCCTTTATTAATCATAAAATGATTTGTACAATAAGTACTAAAGGTGATTGCCTTTAGAGCACTTCTCTAACATACTACTCCTAACTAATCATAGAAATCAAGCTTCAATAAAATTGTAGTTGAGAAATGCTAAATGTACTCTAAAACTCTTTATTCATTATGTAAGCATGGGTGTAAAGAAAGCTAGAATGACCACTAATTGGGGAAGAATGGAAATCCTGCAAAATTTTAGAAATAATATCTTTGGATTGATGAGGAATAACTATACGGTTCTTCCAAAATAAAAAGCAATCAAGACAGAATAATATGGCATAAAGAAGGATTATCATGGAAATCATCAATAAGAGATTGTAACTCTGTAGAAGCCCGTACGGTCATATAAATATCATCAAGAAAACTAGAGGGAGGTGTAGAAATAGTCAAAAAATGAGAACGAGATAAAGCATCAAAAGCTTGATTTTGTTTACCTGGTTTATATTCAATAGAATATTGATAACCCAAAAGTTTTAACAGCCATTCCTGTTGTTTTGGTCTCTGAACCACTGGATTTGTGAGCTGTTTAAGGCTCTTTTGATCTGTTCGGATGATAAACTTGTGACCCATCAAATAATGATGGGACTTGGCCACTACTTCTGTAATTACATAGAGCTCTCTTACATAAGCCAATTGAACACTCATTCTAGAAGATAATTTCTTAGAAAACGTGCAATAGGGTGACGTTGTTGGCTTAAAAATGCATCAATTCCAAGTCCAAAGGCATCAGTTTCAATGAAAAATGGTAAGGAAAAAACTGGTAGAGCTAAAATTGGTGCATACAACAATGCCATTTGAAGATCTTGGAAAATAGTTTAGGCATTTGCTGACCACTAAAACTTATGTTTCTACAGTAACTAGTTAAGAGGAAAAGCAATGGTGGCATATCATCTTATAAAATGACAATAGTAACTAGTCAAGCCAAGGAACCCTCTGAGTTGTGAAACAGTCGAAGGAACAGGCTGATTCATAACAACTTGAACTTTAGAAGCATCCATTTCGACACCTACACCTGAAGTTATATGACCCAAATATTCGATTCGAGTTTTGCAAAAGGAATATTTGGAAAGTTTAGCAAAAAGTTGATGTTGTAATAATTTTTCTAGCACAATAGCCAAGTGTTCAAGATGAGAAGACCATGACGGACTATAGAAAAGTATATCATCAAAAAAAGAGGACAAACTGACTCAAAAATGAGCAAAATATATCATTAATAAAAGCTTGAAAAGTGGTAGGAGCATTTGTGAGATTGAATGGCATAACTAACTATTCATAGTGTCGATGGTGAGTTTGGAATGTTGTCTTTTCATGATCTTCAGGAAGAACTAAAACTTGATGATAAAGAATGTAAGACTAGTTTAGAGTAAATTGAAGAGCTAAGTAACTCATCTAAGAGTTCATCAACTATAGGCATTGGAAAGGAATTCTTCGTGGTCACAACATTTAAAGCCCTATAATCAACCCAAAACTGCTAGTTGCTATCTTTCTTGTTAACCAGGAGGATTGGTGTTGAGAATGGACTTTTATTATGTTGAATAATTCCATCTTGAAGCATCTAGTTCACTAATCTTTCTATTTCTGCTTTTTGGTTATAAGTATACCAATAAGGTCAAACCTTGACTGGTGCAGTTCCTTGCTTTAAATGAATTGTATTATTATGGCCACGGGATGGAGGAAGACCATGAAGAATGGAGAAAACAGAACAATACTTGAGCTATATAGTGACCAAGTCATTTGATATATCGAATGGAATGGAAAACCCATCTGGAGAGATAACATCAACAGGGATTACCTGTAATATGTATACTTATGATACAATATGCATAGCTTGCAACCGCTTAACTTTGTTAAACATAAGAGATGTTGGAGTGGAAGAATTGAGACCCTGTAAAATAATAAATTTACCATTAAGGTAAATTTTGATAGTGGAAGAACAGTAGTCTGCAATATGGAGATTCAGAGTAGCAAACCAAAATGCTCCGAGAACAATATCTAAACCAGCAATTTGCAATACATATGTAGGGAACACAATTTAGTGGCCTTGAACAAAGAGCGGAAGAGCACGAAAAATTAACTTTCTAAGTAATACTTGTTATTAAAAAGAACTCAGAATGTAGGGGTTGGTTCAATTGGTAACTTCAAATGACAGGCAAGATGAGGAGTGATAAAATTGTTAGAACTTCCACCATCTAATAAAACTTGCACATTTGTGCCATCAATAGAATCATCGAACCCTGATAGGCATGGAATGAAAGATGAGGAATAGGAGTATATTTCTCATCACAATTATAACATAATCCATTTTCATGCCTATAATGGGAGGTAACAATTTAGAAGATGGTGTAGGAAGTAATGGCGTGGTATAAGTTTTGGTCATTGTGACTACAGCCGACGATCCCATTGAAGGAGAATTTGAAACTAACACTAAAAGGCCAGATGGCATCGTTGTGGACTTGTGAAAGGAAGAAAAAGGAGTATTCAAATCCTTCTCATCATATAGTTGCACTAGATCTACTGAACATAATAAAGTCGTTAGTTTCTGTGCTATCACGTCACAACTAATGCGGGTCTTTAACCACTAATAAAGCAGCCAAGAAGAGCCTCACTCAGGGTATCACTCACAAGGTACCAAGAATGTTCTGGCTCCAGGGATTGACTATAAGGAGGCTTTCTCACCAGTGGTCAAACATCCAACCATCAAAGTTGTTCTTACTATCGCTCTAGCTAACCGGTGGTCATTACATCAAATGGACGTCAACAACACTTTTCTCTAGGGGCACCTTTTGGAAACTGTGTACATGAAACAACCTCCTAGTTTTGCTCACCCGGATTTTCCGACTCATGTGTGTAAACTCCGAAAAGCGATATATGGCATAAAACAGGTGCCTAGGGCTTGGTACAAGGAACTTCGTTAGTTTTTGGTTCAATATGGGTTCAAGACAAGTATATGTGATTCCTTGCTATTTCTTTATCATCACAACGGGGTCATCATGTACTTTCTTGTTTATGTTGACGATCTTCTCCTTACGGGCAATTCTTTGGCTCTACTGACACTGTTTATGGATGCTCTCTCTTCTTGTTTCTCATTAAAGAATATTGGTACACTAAGTTATTTTTTAGGTATTAAAATTGTTCCGACTACACATGGTTTGTTTCTAACTCAGCAAAGGTACATTTATGATCTTCTTTGCAAGTTTGATATGGCAGATGCAAAACCCTGCAACACTCCTCTATGTACCTCCACTTCACTCAAACTTGATGATGGTACAGGTGCAGTTGATGGAACACTCTACCGACGTATTATAGGGGCACTTCAATATGTTACTCTCATCAGACCAGACCTTAGTTATGCTATCAATAAACTGTCACAATTCATGCATCGTCCATCTGACACGCATTTTCATCAACTTAAGCGAACATTGCGATATCTCAAACATACACATGATCACGGGCTACAGCTTCATCGATCTACTCATCTAAACTTGGTGGCATATAGTGATGTCGATTGGGGTGATAACTTTGATTCCAAGACATCTACTTCTGCGTACGTAGTATATCTTGGAAACAACCCTATATCCTGGTATTCCAAACGACAACAAACAATTTCTAGATCATCTACAGAGGCTGAATATCGAGCTGTTACAAGTACAGTGGTAGAAATCATGTGGCTTCGTAACCTCCTCACTAAACTACATGTCTCATCTACAGCCACTCCACTCATCTATTGTGACAATGTTAGTGCAACGTACGTCTGCTCCAATCCAGTATATCATTCTCGAATGAAGCATCTGGGTCTTGACTATCACTTTGTTCGGGAACAAATACAGTAACAGCAGATTCGAGTATATCATATCTCCACAGTTGATCAAATTATTGATGCCTTGACCAAACCACTCTCTCGTCTGACGTTTGAGGTTCTTCGATCCAAGATGAAAGTTTCTCCTCGACAGTTCATCTTGAGGGGGCATAATAAGGATAAGAGTGACTAACCAAAGTTGTTGTACTGTTACAACCAAATAAATCTTGAGTTATAGGATCTAATACATTAGGATCTGATACTTGTATTCTAATATTATATATACTCCCCTGTATGTATAGATGATTAACGTGACAATCAAATACGAGAACCTACTTTTATCTAAATTGTTTTACTACTCCGGGTATCACTCACAAAGTACCGAGAATGTGGATTGATTTGCAAGCACTATAAAATTATGATAATATGTGGCCACCGAGTCAGATTGCATAAATTTAAACATTTAGGCCCTAGGATAATCAAATTTTGAAGGCCCAAATTGATGTTCAATAGCATCGGTTAAAGATGCCCATGTAGAAATATGCGTAGACTTTTATAACGTTTGAAACCGGGGCACTACCGACCCTTACATGTGTACTTGCTACGAAGGTCAGGCGTTAAGGATTTGCGGTTTCATAATATGAGAAAAACTGTTCTGCAAAAAATTCTAGTTTAGAGGATCTATGCCATCAAACCATGGAAAGTCCAGTTTAATTTGCCGAATCTGGAAAGGTTGCTTCGCTGAAGGCAATATGCTATAGGTAGCATTTGTACTGTAAGAGGTAATAGACTATGATTGATGAAGATGGTCCATGTTCTGAGTCATTGCATCCAAAGCTCAGGTAATGATCCAAGGAGATATCCAAAATTTCCAAACTATGGAAAAGGAGTCCAGTCTGTCCATTCGCTCGACATGATTCTGGGATGTAGTGTCTAATGAATCTGAGAGTCGTTTAAGTTCCAAACAAAGATCCTTGACTTGTGTATTCTCAGCCATAGTCATTGAAAGCACCAATGTAATGATTATCTTACAAAAAATTTAAGACCAGCGAGAAAAATTCTGAAAGTTGCATGCACTCTTCCATATAAGAACTTATTGATTTTGGATTAAGCCGTGGGCTCCAATAGAAATGTCATCCTGCTCGCAGAAGTCCTGGTCCTCAGTAGTCCTCTTCCTTACAACAAACATGTTTTTGCTCATCTATCCCTTCACTTATTAACAACGACATCATCTTCATCTCGCATTCGTCCTCCTTCAACTGATTGTCGTTCCTTGTCGATATGATTTTCAGTAACACCTTTCTTCTTGCCCAAAGGTCGTCGCCTCATTAATTCATTTATTTTTCATCCATCAGACCAGAGGCATTAGTTTACTGAGCACAAAATTAGGCTTTTTTTCATAAGAACAAAGACGTCACCTAAATCTCATTCTTTCTGTTACACTTACACATAATCATGCTTCATTCGAAGGGAAATACTCATTAGCCTATTGACCTTAACTGTGCAACTAAAAAGCATCCAGGCAAAGCAAACACAATAGAGATGTGTAATCTTATAGGTAGAAATCAGAAGATAAAATCTCTCCCATCACTTTGTTATTCTCATTCCAAGATTTTTGAAAGCATAAAATTTTATGTAAAATCATAAACCTTATCGTTTTCAAATTTTCAAGAAGTTGGGATTTTGATGTGGCAGTTTTTGTTTTCGTTTTTGAAGCATGTTTGGCTTTGGAGATTTGGGATCTGGTGGCTAGTGGCTAGTGGCTAGTGGCGACGCTGGTCGTTGATGAAATTGCGAGTCGTTCCTGTCATATTTGATCTGATTTTCTTTGTTCAAAAACTCAACATGCTTCGGATCTTGTTGGAGTCTCTGAGTTGCTTCCGATTCACAAGTATTTTCTTTCTCCATCAGAGACTCCCTATTTCGAGTACCACAGTGAATGCGACAAGGAATGGGAGTCGAGCCTTGTCAGCTGTGGAAACAGCTAGCTACATGAGACCCTCGGACAAGACATCCCATGTGGCTAAGTAGGTTTTGATTTTGCTTATGATTGCTCATGATGAGTTCTCAATTCTGATTGCATTATTTGATGGCATCCTTATCGTTGATGAAATATTATTATCATCTTCAATTATCGAACTAAATGGTAAATTAAAGAGGCGAAGAAATTTATTACGCACTTGGGAAAATGGTTGAAGAAGTGTTAGATTTGTCCTGATGCTTCGACAGTGTTGGGTACCTAAACTTGAAGATGTCGTCAAGTGTGTAATATATGACCAAAATTCACAAGCTTCTAAGGAGCATTTGCCAGCAATCTTATCCTGTGTAAATACAGTACCATGCCTATGCTAGGATTATGCTATGGTAAGGACCAAACGCAAGAAAAGAAAAATATCACAAGACCTCCATAAAAACTGATGCGAGAAGAAAATAAAGAGGTTACACATTCAAATCCTAACCTTTTTAATCTCCTTAAAAACCTTTAGTAAGTGCAAAAACCCGGCCTTTCAATGGCAATGGCAACTTGGATACAGCTTCTTGGATTTCCTGATAAAACACAAGTCCAAGTTAGTAATTGGATACGCTATAAATTGCACAGCACTATAGGACGAATCCTACACACAATGACATTCTCTAGAACAGCAGATTGCTTATGCAAGTAGTTTATTATCTCAAGTAGCTAGCATAGAAACTCAAGCCTAATAAGGTGATTCTGGCTGCTTTATCCTTTTCCTCTTCACACAGCACCCTAGTTAATTTTAGGTGCTTTCATTTATCTAAAATTATTCCCATTTCACTTGCAGATGAATCATCAGAAACATACCTCTACAGTATAACGAGCTGAAAAATGAATCAGAAGGATTGCTTTATTCTCAAACTTGTCTGCATACTGAATTATCTGATACATCCACATTTCAGAAATCTCTTCAGCACATGAATGTCAACCTATGTATACAACAAAAGTAAACATAATAGAAAGCCATAGGCAAACCTCCGATAAATGGGTGTGCCCATAATCTCGTGCATGGTCCACTGCAACTAAGTCGTCAATAAAGGTGCTCTGCAAGATGAAGGGACAATCAATGAGATGTTAAGCATCCGTGAATATAAATGCCCGTGCCTGGACTGAATGCTTCACTACTCAAAGTTCAAACCTTTCCGAATTCAGTATGATGATTCCTTTTTGTTAGAGTTGAACGCTTGTTGTAAGAATGATCATGTTTGTTGCAATTATCTTCCTTAAGTCCTTTCCCTATTTCTTCTCAAATGATTGCTTTAGCAATACATGATAACTATCATGTAGGGTTTAATTATGACTTGCAAACCTACTATCTCTACACATATTGTCTGCCATTACAAACACACTAAAAATCAAATCCTATTTGCTTGCAAATTGCAGTTTCTAAGAAATAACTCAAATCTGATACATCTCAAGAAACAGCAAAGAAAACCAATGCAAATGTTGATCCTGGCACTTTTATCAAAGAAACGATGAAAGCAAAAGATATCAAAAGCTTAACCTATCAGGATTTCAATAGTAGCTCTTTGTGCTCTGTAAATTCTTTCCTGTTTTTCTTTCCTTTGGTCAAACATTTTCGTCTTTTTATTGCTAAAGTTAATATCAGCTGGCTTGAATAGAGAAGCAATTACGTGACACAAAAGAAAGGAGCAAAAATTCTAACAGATCAAATACACATAAATTGATATCAGCCGATAACCTATTTGAATCTTAAGGATGAAGAGAACAAGGTGAAGAAATAAGCAAGAAGTTGCACCTCCATAACAAGAATCCTTGATCTCAATATATCAATATTGCTCTCATCCACTATGAAATCAGACATCGTGTCACCCGTGAAGGCAATTTCAGGCGCAGTTATAGTATTGGTGATCTGTCAACAATAATTGTGATACATAGTTTTACAAAATTCAATTAATATGGAATGCAGAGTGTGAAGTGTTCTTAAAGCTTTACTTCAAAAGAAATGAGATGTTTCATGACAAATATTTTTTTCTCAAATCCACTAAGGTAATCTCACCATCCTACTGTTTTCAAAATAATTGCTTCCATGTCACTATAGAGACCTATAACCCCACTCCCTCCACCACTTACCCTGAAAATGTTACCTTAGATAGGTTGCGAAACTAATGTAACTTGTACAAAGTAAAAGTATGTCACATAGAGGTAAAAGATTCCTAAAGGACAAGAAAAAGAAGCCCTTTATCTTTAGAAATCACATAATGTGCAAAAAACCTTCACCGGAAATGAAGTGTAAATAGTTTTGTCAGAAAAACAAATACTTTCAAGACCCTTGAATATACAATCCTCCCATTTGAAGGGGAGAAGAACTCAAGAAAAGAGAAAAAAATGTCATCAAGAAGTACAGGAAAGAAAAGCAATTCTCAGTTCGCAAGCAAAGAAAAGAGAAAAGAAAGATAAACTGCTCCAAATGTCCATAAAGACAGACCTCCACACCTGATAACTTCAACTTCTTAATCTCATTGCCAGGAAGGCCATGATATTCCTGCTTAAGTTTCAGTTTTATGGAGTAAACAACATATCCCTATAGTAGCAATTAGAAAGTCAGTCAAAAACCTGACAAAGTCAAAGCATATTTTAAGGAACATGATTTTTCATAAATTAAAAAAATGTTTTGAAACCAAATGGCTGTACCTGGCTTTGTATGGCATGGTAGGTCCTGAATGCTCTCACTTTAAGGTCTTTTCTGAGGTAGAACTCGTCACCTAAACATAAAAGAGAGAGCTGCATGAAGCTAAGAAGTAAAAGTTGCTTTGAAGGATATTATTTGGGACAAAGTATAAGTAAAAGTTGCTTCGAAGGATATTATTTGGGACAAAGTATGGCTAAAAGTTACTTCAAAGGATATTGTTTGGGACAAAGTATGAGTAAAAGTTGCTTCGAAGGATATTATTTGGGACAAAGTATTTCCCCCGAATATGAACACAAGACATTACCAACATCCAGACCAACCAGATTATTGTTAAGCTCTGAGCCATCCAATTTTCTATGCACCTCAAAGAGTTGCTCCACAGTTTCTTTGATGGAAGTTGGAACAATAATTGTTGGTGGCTTCATACGGTATAAGCCACGTGTCGCAACATACATGGGAAGTCCTCCCTGAAAATCATACAATTTTTTCCTTTAAACAGCAATACTGGCACCAATAAACAGAATAACAATAACAGATGATTATACAACCACCAAAACATACAGAAAAATCAAACATCATCTTCAACACCCAGTTGAAGTCCCACTAAGGCGCGGGGTCAGTTGAATTTGCTCTTTTGTTTTTAAAAATAAAACAAAAGAGCAAATTTAACTGACAACTTCATTGATTTCAATTATCCAGTTTTAACATGCTGGAATTGCACGACACTCTGCAAAGAAAGATACTTGAGTAGGAACCTCGTGAAACGGAACGATACAGCAAACAATGGACTTCCTCAGTGTCCAACATGACTGTCTTAAGCACTTGTATCAGAGTCCAAGTAACATGCATATATGCAACTAAAGTGAAGATTCTTTAGAAAGTTACTTCACCTTAGAGAGTATAAGCTGAAGAGAAAGTCGAAGGAAACATATCTCCCTTTCTTCTTTCTTCCCTTTTCCTTTTTTGTTTTATAGTTGCAAATGCAGTAGTGCCAGAAAACTTAGCAGGTATGCAGTTTTCCCAGCACTTTGTTAACAACCGATACATTTTCAGGACCTTTTATTTCAATCTATAATCATCGATTAGTTCATTATAAAAGTCTAATGAACGCATCGAAAGCACTTCGCATTTTGTAAAATCCACTGAATTTATAACAAAACAGGATTAAAGTTCAATGAACTGTAAAACGATCCTCCGAGGCAAATCTCCATCTCTCTGTTAAAAACTCCCATATTTCCCAAGTAATATTGCTCCAATAAAACCACAATCTCACCGATTCATACCAACAACAATAAAGGATATAAAGCTCAAGTCTTGTGCATAGCTAATTAATTGAAGTAACAAGAAGTTAGAAGAACGAATTAGAGAGAAACAAAGCTAGGAAAAGGAAAGGAAAGAGTAACTGACAATGTGATCCATATGAGCGTGTGAGATGAAGACGAAGTCTTGAGAGATAGCGCGTTGTGGGCATCGACCAATATCGAAAGCCAAGTTGAGAGACGGGAAAATGATGCAAGTTTCGTGCCCTCCTATCGACAATCCCTCTACAGGGTATCCCTCAATTGTCAAAATCTCCTTCTCTTCTCTTTTCGCTGTCGCTTCCATTGAAACTAAGCACAACTACGGATGAGGAACGAGTCCAAGATGAGGCCTCTGGTTAGTAAAGTTCGAATTTGTTCCTAATACAAGTCCTTGTTAACTTCAGCGTTGATTGTTATGGAGGTGGCCAGGCCCATTACACATAAATTTTACTAAATTAAATATTTAAATATTTAAACTAATTAGCTACTATTAATTTCTGTAATTTTATAGTTCCTTCTTTGTATAAAAAAAAAAGAGAGAAATATATTACGTGGAAGTCCAAAATCTTTACGCATCAAGAAGCAAGAAACTATCCATAGTTTTAGGTATAGAACAGCCTTAAATTTTTAGGCCAATTATTTTATTCTGTGAGATACTTACAAATTAACTAGGGAATTAATTACTAGATCTGCCGGTGAATACTACAGTATAAGATTTAAAAAAAAAAAGCAAGCAACAAGTATGGAAGGTCGAAATGGGGATGTTAGCCATCTAAAGATTTAAATGTGAAATCTACTCACAAGGGGTGGGCACTTCACTGTTTGGAGATGAGGCATTTAATTCTTTTGTTACTGAATTTGACAAAAATAAGCTGAACTCTCCCAAATCGAAGAAGCAGTAGAGACTGAAATAGATAGGTTTAAGGAACACTTATGTAACACTCAAATACTCTCTGGGAGGATATGTGGATGCCACCCAAGATAGAATAAACAAATCGAAACATTTATCCGACATGTATTTTTAGAATTTAAACTTAACACGCATAATATACATCTCATAATTCCATAAACAA
>JANZLC010000006.1:27573474-27584546 GCA_026413385.1 Erythroxylum gracilipes
AGTTCGATGCTTGCTGCAACTGTCGCATGGGATATCGCCCTTTCTTGGACATGGGATCAAGCCATTAATTCACTTCAGACTACAATGGATCGGGTTTGTACTCTAGTTCTCCAACTGATACTATGAATATCGGAAGCTGCATCTTTGGGTCTTTTTGTTTATGCATGTCCTTTACAATGCAGATCTCTTCAACTGTTGTAGAGTTGAGCAAAGAGGTTACAAGCGCATTCATTCTTGGCAATGTTCATATTCCTACCAAGACATACTGGGAATTTGGCGTTCAGAGAGCTTTGCAGATAATCAACAGTTGTTCTCCACTCATTAAGGTGTTTGAATGAACTCTAACAGAGGTAGTTCATAGGCTTATTCTCTTCAGATTTTCACCTCGACTGAACAATTCAACTTGTTAATTTAGGTCGTGCTTGCTCGTAGCAGCAAAGTTGTAACTGCTAACGATATTGATCCTATAACATGGTTGGCCTGTCTGCAGGTAATCATATATTAAGTCTTATTACACAAGGTTTACAGCTTAAAAACTAGTAATAGCTGAAAGCTCAAGATCTACTCGCAGGTTGAAGGAGAAAACGCTTACCAATTCTGTCTACAGCCTCCCAATGCCCCAGCATTTATAGGGAATACGGTAGGTTTGGAACATGAAGTTATTGATAAACAGAATCAATTTTTATGCCTATCATAAACAAAGATGAACTAAACTGTTCGCAAAGTCGGAGTTTTATTTTTGATCATTCTGTTTGTGATGATTAATTTATTTATTTAGGTTTCAACAATCAAAAAGTTTCTATCAAATGCTAAACACAATTCTATGTTCTAGTATTTTGACTTGTACAAACTTCATGAATAGCCAGAGCAACTATTTCACAGAAAACGTCTAGGAATCAGCAGTGAGGCTTTGGCTGGAACCCGAGCTAGAGGTGGATCGACTGCTCTAGATCTTCAAATTGAACTTGATTTACTTTCCAGGTATACTTTTGCAGTGCCCTCTTATCAAATAAGCTCTGAAATCAAACAACTGATGGGTTGTTTTGTTGTGATGTCTTATAATATTTCTGTCAGTCCCAAAGACCATCTTGAATTTACAATAGTACGGGATAGCATAAAGAGAAAGTTAGAGGTAAGTTAATTTCCCAATACTTAAATCCTTAAATTCCATGTTGTTCCCTTAACTGTGGTGGGGACATGGTTGTGTGTTAAAGAGGGTCTATAAAATGGAAGTGGAAGAGGGCAATTAGGCAACCACTATTGGCTCATACATGTCTCTTGAGAACTCTCCCTCTCCCCCTTCTCTCTGTTTCTGTTGCTTAGACTTGAAAAGACATAAGTTATACTGCCACACTTGCCTTGTTCGTTGCAATGTTGCATAGAGTACATAGATAGATCACGTATACCCTCTTAGATATCCTCTTCTTAACTGCTTCTGTGCAAATGACATGCTTCAGCTGGGATTTTCCTTTTGTTGGTATTGAAGTTTACGTTTATATCTAATAACTTCGCATCCTAATGAATATCATCTATTCTGCTTTGCAGGCTGTGTGCAAGGGGGTAGTAATTGAACCAAACAAAGCAATAAGGAAATTCCCAAGAGTTCAACATTTATATGCGCGATTAGCAGGAAGTTTAAGAAGTAAAGACGACGAGGTAAAATATTCAATTCAGATAATAGATTTCAGCGTTAGATTTGTTCAATAATGTTCTGAAGATAAATATATATTATTGAAACTTCTCACTTTCTTTTCCAGTTTGATATCCTGTCTTCGCTTCACCCTACTCCAGCAGTTTGCGGATTTCCAACGGAAGAAGCACGTCTATTAATTTCTGAAACAGGTATGCATGTTCTGTATCGAACTTGTTCTACTTCCATAGAGTTGTTCTCGACATCTCCATTTCGAAACATATTGGTGAATGGAATGCCTGATCCAGTCAAGTATATTTCCAATGAATAACCTGCGTATTTTGATTCATGTTTTTCAGAAGTATTTGATCGAGGAATGTATGCTGGCCCTGTTGGTTGGTTTGGAGGAGGAGAGAGTGAGTTTGCTGTTGGCATCAGATCAGCATTGGTAGAAAAGGTAAGCCCAGATTCTGAATGTCAAGCTGACGTGAGTTTTTCATTTGCATTTGAGATATTAGAATTTAGAACAGCAGAACAGAAATGAAATTTTTTTACAAAAAATCATAAGTTCCGTTTTATTCAATATAGAAAACAAAGGCCCATAACCATGAGAATAAGTTGATTCTTCGGGTTATATTGGTAGAAAATGATGTTGCTGGTCACTTTTTTGGTCTAGGGCCTGGGAGCATTGATCTATGCAGGGACAGGAATAGTGGAAGGAAGCAATCCTTCTTTAGAATGGGATGAACTAGAACTGAAGACGTCTCAGGTCTCAGTGTTTATCTTTATGTTAATGTCTCTTGGTGGAGTGTGCTCGAAGAGTAAAACCTCTTTTGATCATTTGCAACTATTGATAGGTAGTGAATAGTCTATTAACGAACTTGATTGATGATGCAGTTTACCAAGTTGCTTAAACTTGAGGGCCCGTCAAGGCAAACTGTTAAGCATCTAGGGAGAGTAAACTGAAGATGTTCATGCAATAGTCAGGGGCTTCTGTGGAAGATTATCCTGATCAATTAAAAAGCGTTCTGGTTCGGTGATTTCTACTGACAAACATGTCAAGAGCGATTAGTTGCTGAAACGCAAGGTAAATAGGAGAAAGAAATATGTACCACTGGAAATAATTAATGAACTGAAACTGCAATTAATGAATTAGTGCTATTTTTTTTATTGAATCAACTAGCCTTTAAATAGGCATTTACAGCATCAACAAAACAAATTTACTATTTTCCCTCAACCACGAGTGAGAGATATTAGGAACAAACTTGAGCCAATAGCAACTATAGAATCTTGAAAATTCTGAATAAATAAAAACAAATAAATTAAATTTTGAATAGGTCTTCAACAAATCCCTCCCTTTATTCAAACTCTAAGGGCCTCATGCTTATCCCTGGCATGCGATTTTGTAAAAATGTCAGCAACCTGTTTATTTGAAATACAATGCTTCAAAGAAATTACTCCATCTAAAACAAGATATTTAATAAAATGTGCTCTGAGTGTTAATATGTTTTGTTCTTCCATAATGAGATGTATTTTTTGATATAGCAATTATTGATATATTATCACAAAAAAATTCAGTTACCTCATTTTTGTTCTTGACCAAGGTCAGCTAGCAATCTTCTAAGCCAAATTCCTTGACAAGATGTTGAAGCTGCGACAATATATTCACTTCGGAGGATGACAAGGTTGTACTAGCTTGTTTCTTTGAACCCCAAGATATTACTCCCGATCCAAGCTTGAAAACCAAGCCTAAAGTGCTCGTCTATCCTCTATACATCCATCTCACTCACTATCAGTGAACCCAACCAGCTTAAAATTAGATAATTTATCATACCGGATTCTATAATTAATGGTTCCAACCAAATGACGCAAGACTCTTTTTGCAACATCATGATGATATTTTGCAAGAGCATTCATAAACCTTGAAATAACTCCAACTGAAAAAGAAATGTCTGGTCTGGTGTGAGTTAAATAAATTAATCCACCAACAAGACTTCTGAATTTTTTTTCATTTGCTAGTCTAATGCCATCGGCAATTTGCAACTTCTCATTTAAGTTCATAGGTGTGTGGCAATAACAATAGAGTTAAGCATACCGAATCTCTCAAGTAGATCAACAACATACATCCTTTTAGAGATAAACACTCCATCTTCAACCTGATTCACTTCTATGCTAAGAAAATAATGTAACAAACCTAAGTTTGTCATTTCAAATTCTTTCTTCGTGCAAATTTGAAACTTGTTAATGAGAGAAGTAGAAGATCCCATATATATCATGTCATCAATATAAAGACAGACAAGAAGAAGATTAGTACCTTGCCTTTTATGTATAATGTAGGTTAATTCTTACTTCTCTCAAAGCCAATTTGTAGAAAATATGAGTCAATTCTGTTATACCATGCCCAGAGAGCTTGCTTTAAGCTTCTTTAGCTTATATACTTTTTTTTTCAGGAACAACAAATCCTTCTAGTTGTGCAATATAGACCTCTTTTTTCTAATTCTCCATTTAAAAATGCAGATTTTACATTAAATTGATACATATGTCGATTTACTTGAGCTGCCAATGCTATGATAGTTCTTATTGTCTCAAAGCGAGCAACAAGAGAGAATGTCTCTTCATAATCCACTCCTTACTGTTGTGAATACCCTTTTGCTACAAGGCGAGCTTTATGCTTTTCTACAGTGCCATTTGCATGGTATTTTATCTTAAACTCATTTTACTCTGATGGCTTTCTTGTCTTTAGGAAGATCTACAAATTCCTATCTTTTGTTTCTTTGAATTGTTGCAAGCTCTTCCTGCATTGCATTACTCCATTCTTCTTTCTGTATTGGTTCTTCAAATGTAGTTGGATCAGCAACAAACATAGCTTGTGTGGTTGCATAGATTTCTATTAATGATTTGAATTTTCTTAGAGGCATCTCATCAGATGATGTTGAATCAGGTAATGTTGGGAAAGAAAAGGTAAAAGAGTTTGGTGAAGCTTGTTGCTATTGAGAAGTGGTTGTTGGTGCCTCATCTTCATTTAAGCTGAACACCTTTTTGATTTTTCATGCCAAATCCAACTTGCCTCTTCATCAAAGACAACATTCCTACTAATGATTACTTTACCATTAATAGGACTATATAACTTATACGCTTTGGAATTAGAGAAATAGCCAATAAAAATACATTTGATAAATTTTCATCAAGTTTGTTGCGTTTTTATGAATCAATTTAGTTGTAGGTAATGCAACTAAGAATCTCAAATGACTTATTGAGGGTTTCCTACTTGACCAAGCTTTATATGGAGTTTGATCCATTGAAACTCTTATTGGTGATAAATTCAGCAAATATATTGTTGTAGCAACAACTTTTCCCCAAAATTGATTAGCAAGATTCTTAGCTTGTAGCATGCTCCTTGCATCTCTACTATTGTAGGTTAATGCATTTTGCTACACCATTTTATTCTAGTGTGTATGGTGCTGTTAACTCCTTATATATACCCTGCTCTTCATAAAACATATTAAAATCTTGTGACAAAAGTTTACTACCTTTGTCAATACATAAAATCTTTAACTAATTTCTACTTTGCATCTCAATAAGTTCCTTAAACTTGTTGAACGTCTCTAATGTTTTAGATTTGGCTTGTAGGGAGTAATCCCTACTCATAAGACCGAAATCATTTATGATCAACAAGAAATATCGACTACCACCAAAGGATTCAGTTTTCATAGTATCACGTAAGTCAGCTTGTACAAGCTATAAGCAACAAGATGACCTACAAGACTTTCCTACAGGAAATGATCTTTTACTTTGTTTACTATAAATGCAACCCTCAAACAAACTCAAGGATTTAATCTTAGGCAGCCCATATACCATTTCCTTTTGAAAGAGCAATTTTAACCCCTTTTCAAGCTGGTTCTGATATCTTAAATGCCACTTCTTGACTTATCTGTTTCTTTTACTACAAGTGCATAATTTGTAATTCTAGACAAATCAAGTGGAAACCATTTGTTATGTGTCATAGGTACCTCAACTACTACTTACCTTGATTTTTTGTTATGTCTAATCACACATTTAGAGTTATCAAATAGAACAGAAAAACCAACATTAAGCAATTGTCCCATACTCAAAAGGTTCTTCGATAGACTAGGGACAAAGTAAACATTATAAAGAAGTTTTACATTACCATGACTATTGCTGACTTCCATAATTCCTTTGCTCTCAACTTACACTTTCTTATCATCTACAAGTATCACTATAATGACTCATCAAGCTCATTAAACAGTGATCAATCTCCTGTCATATGACTAGAATAACCACTATCATAGAACCAAATGTTGTTAGAGATCTGCACATCATCAGTCTTTGCCATAAACAGCCTCAATTCCTCCTCTTTTGGTTCTTGCTCAACATAGTTTTCTTGCTTCTCATTGTCCTAACAGTTTGATGCCATATGACCAAAGCATTTACAATTATAACATTGGATGGACTGTCTTTGTCCTCATCCATGACCACCTCAGCAAATACAATTATAACAGGGTCTTCATCTTAATACTCCAAAGTAGATAATTTTCTCCTTTAAAATAGGGATCTATAGTTAAGTGACACTTATTGCGTTGTTATTGGTGGCTATTCAACCTAGCTCTGATACCACAATGCTGAAATGCAAGGTAAATAACATAAAGAAAGAGAAACAAATATGTACCACTGGAAACAATTAATGGGCTTAAACTGTAATTAATGATTTCTGTCAGTGTTATTCTTTATTGAATCAACCAGCCTTTAAATAGGTATTGATAATAGCAACAGAAAACAAATTCACTATTTTCCTTTAACCATGTGTGAGAGATATTAGGAATAAACTTAAGCAAAAAATTAGCAACTACAGAATCTTGAAAATTCTGAATAAATAAAATATGTTCAACTACTTGAGGAATCTAATCAACATTTGCACCTTCTTTGTCACTTTATAAATTCAAACACTTTTTTGTTGTCACTTTGATCTATGCCTCTAACTTTGGCTTTCAGAGTTAGCTCTTATCGTCTAATTTGTTACATATCCAACTTAGGATGTAAGCTACATAAATTGTCGTTGGTGATTTCAATTGTGCTCTAAATTATTTGGAGATTTAAGGAGGGCGAAGGTACCATTTTGGGCTGACTAAAGAGTTGTCAAATTTTATGATGAAGGTTGATTTAGTTGATCTCACTTTTTAAGGCCAATTACTTACCAGGTCAAATAAACAGTATGGTGATTTGCTCATTTGGAAAAAAACTAGACCGAACTCTTATTAAACCCCTTTAGCTCGATCAATTTCCTAATTCCTTTGTCCATTTTGGTGAAAATTTAATATTTGATCAAACAAACATGCATGGGCAACAACTTACCATTAGTAAACGTATTGGAGCCCCATTATGTTGTCACTAATCTAGTTAGTTTCTATGATGCAGTTCGTGGATACTAAGGTAACTGACATTGAAGCTCAAACGTGTTAAAGTTATTAAATTTCTTACGTGAGACCAATATGTTAACTTACAAACCCTTAAGGTAAATCTTATAGCAACACAACAATCATGTTATGATTTTCCTAAAAATGCAGCATTGAGGCAAGCTGAAATCTAGTATCTTCAGGATTACTAGCTAGCTTTTCAATTCCATGCTTCTATTTTGAAACAGGAGGAAAGACTTACTTGGTACAAGGAAGGGGACTCTAATATGAAATTTTTTCATTTCTCTCTCTTACCCTACAGAAATACCAATAAGATATCTAAGTTGTTGGATGGTAGTGGACAAGAACATATTGAATTATCTAGTTTGTTCCATGTTGCTTGAAGCTATTACTTTGATCCCATAGGAATAGATAACATTAAACTACCTAGTTCCAATGCTTTACAACAATGCTTTACAACTTTTTAACGGTGACATAGCTTAAGATGTCAAAGAATCCTTGATTTTACCTTACACAAGGGACGACATTAAGCGAGTTCTTTTCATTCTTCATCCTTCTAAATCTCCTAGCCTAGATGGGTTTACTACTTTATTTTTCCAGAAGACTTAGGATATCACTAGGCAATTATTTACCGAAGCTGTGTTAGAGTTCTTTGAATCTTCCAAGTTACTTTAAGAAATCAACCTCACCCTTATTGCTTGGTATCTAAGAGACCTAATTCTTTACCATCGATGACTTCTACCCCATTTCCTATTGCATTACCATATATAAGGTAATCTCCAAACTTCTTACTGAGAGATTGAAAAAGCTATCTCCGCCTTTATCCATCCTGCTCAAGGATCATTCCTTTCGGATAGATATATGAGTGACAATATTTTGGTCTTACAAGATATACTTAAGGACTACAACTTTGGCAAGAGTATAAAAAGTTGCTTCCTCAAAATCGATTTTTATAAGGCATTTGATTCAGTCAGCTAGAGTTTTATTCAATTATGCTTAGAAGCTCTTTAACTACCTAGCATATTTGTTCACTGGATTATAACTTGTATCACTTCACCTTCTTTGAGCATTCTCGTTAATTGTATTCCAACTATCCCTTTCAAACCAAGAAAAGGTTTTCGACAAGGAGATCCTTTATCCCCTTATCTCTTTACTCTTGTTATGGATGGACTATCTCGACTTCTTTCAAAGTTAATTCATAGTAATGTTGATTTTCACTATTATTATCGATGCAAGGAATTTAATCTAACCCATTTGATATATGCGGATGATTTATTGCTACTTTGTGGAGCTGATATCCCATCTCTTTAGAGAATTATGCATCTGTTAAATCTATTCACAAGTTGGTCGAGACTTACCATTAATATGGAAAAGAGTAGTCTACATGTTTATAAGGATGTGCATAACTAAATGACATCAGGAGATTTACTGGACTTAGCTTTTGTCCAGTCCCTTTTAGATACCTGGGCGTCCCAATTATCTTCTCTAAGCCTAAACTCCAAGATTGTCTACTTATTATTGAAAAGTTGAAATCAAGAATCTTGACCTGGCATAATCATTTTCTATCCTATGCAGCCCAACTTACTTTCATTATATCGGTTCTAAATAGCTTCCATATTCATTGGACTGCTCATGTCGCCTTGCCAAAAATAGCTATTAAGGAGATGGATAGAGTGGTGAAATCCTTTCTTTGGTCAAGTACAGAGGGTAACTCCAAGAGGGCTAGAGTTAAATGGATTGAGGTAACTCTTTCTTAAAGTCAAAGAGGCTTAGGAATTATTTCCATTTCAAAAATACAAAATGTCTTAATGTGCAAATAGTGGCGGTTATATACAAATCACACTGCTCTTTAAAACTGTTAAAATGTTTGCTTTAAGTTTGTGCATGTGATTGTTATGTTTTATTTTCAAATAAAAGTCCTAGTCAATATGTAATCCTATTCTAAAGGGGATTGTTATTTGTTATGTGATTCATAGGGATCACGATTAGGATTGGTTATTTTTCTAAATTCTTGTTAGCTTTCTCAGCTATTTAAACCCAAAGCTGATATGAAATAAATGAGTCTTCTCCATATAAAAAAAACCAGCAATTAGTATCAGAGCTCTCTTGATCTTAAGGGACCTTTAAACTTACAAACCTATAACTATGACCCATAACTCATTTTACGCTTTCCCACACCATAAATTAAAAAACCACATGATGGATTCATAATCATCTTTCACTGCCATTACTCTACCAGTGTTTGATGGAAGAAATTATCTAAGTTGGGTTGTTCGAATGGAGGCCTTTCTTGAAGCAAATGACTTGTGGGAAGTTGTAGATGAAGACTACGACGTTCCGGACTTGCCTGCAAATCCAACAATGGCTCAAATCAAAATCCACAAAGAAAAGAAACAAAGGAAATCCAAAGAAAAAGCTTGCTTGTTTTCAGGAGTCACACCAACAATTTTTCCAAAATTATGATGCTCAAGATGAGCAAAGAAATTTGGGATTTCTTAAAAGAAGAATATGCAGGGAACGAAAGAATCAAAGGAATGCAAATGCTCAACTTGATTAGAGAATTTGAGATACAAAAAATGAAGGAGTCAGAAACGAACAAAGATTACTCTGACAGACTCATAGCCATTGCCAATAACGTAAGATTTCTTGGTTCTAATTTTGATGATTCTAGAATAGTTCAAAAAATTCTAGTAACTATCCCATAAAGATTTAAGGATACAATTTCATCTCTAGAAAACTCAAAGGATTTGGCAAAAATCATTTTGGCAGAATTGTTAAGTGCATTACAGGCACAAGAACAAAGGAGACTCATGAGGCAAGAAGGAATCGTGGAAGGCGCTTTTCCGGTAAAATCATACAACAAAAAGAAGGTTAATAACAACAATGCTCAGAGTTTTCCACCATGTTCGTATTGTAAGAAAACAAATCATCCAGAACACAAGTGTTGGTGGAGGCCAGATGTAAGATGCAATAAATGTGGACATTTAGGACATATTGAAAGGATATGTAAAGCACAACAAAATGTGAGAGAAGCCAATCAAGCTATAAACGATCAACTTAAGGAGGATGAATTATTTTGACATTAAAACTTTACAAACTTTAAAGCAAGGAGGAGGGTTAGAATGTTCGTGTAGAATATTCTGTATTTATGTTGTATTTACTGTAGCTTGTATTGGACTGTAGCTTGTCGATGTAAATAAGTGTGTGTGCGTTTTGTATAAGAGGCTAGTCGTTTTTTTCCTTATTAAAACACTGATGGTATAAATACCATCGTTTTTCTGTAACCAAAATATTAGAAGTAATAGTTATTAAGAGAATCACTTTTACCCAAACTTAAAATCCCTAGATCTGTATATGGTATCAGAGCAATCTGGGTAGATCGTCGGAGCTCGTCATGATCGACGGTGTGAGTGCACGCTTTTCTTTCTGAAGTGTAGCTGGAGAGGAGAATCCGTTGTTTCTACAGACTTCGGATCATCCAGGGATGGTGCTCGTCATGACTCTATTAAATGGGAATAATTACCTATCGTGGAGTCATGCGATGCGGATTGCATTGGGGGCAAAATTGAAGCTTGATTTTGTCACTGGAAAATGTGCGAGGCCGAGGGAAGATTCACCAGAATATGATCGCTGGTGTTGGGTGGATTTTATGGTGACATCGTGGTTGTTGAATGCCATCACCAAGGATATCGTAGAATCCTTCTTATATACAAGTTCAACTACTGATTTGTGGAAGGATCTTGAGAGGCGTTATAGAGAATGCAATGGGCCACTACTCTATCAACTCAAGCGGGAAATCAGTTCAATTTCACAAGGGGATTTGTCTATCTCCAGGTATTTTACTAAATTGAAACGACTGTGGGATGAGTTGAATTGCTTGGCTCCTATTCCGCAATGTTCATGTGGAGCCCTACAACAGTGTTCGTGTGGGTAACTTAGGCAGTTGATTGAATTTGGGGATAATGATAGGTTAGTTCAATTTCTGATGGGTTTGAATGAGGAGTATGATG
>JANZLC010000006.1:27600822-27613301 GCA_026413385.1 Erythroxylum gracilipes
CCAAACAATGGTCAAAGGAGTCCCTCTCTTATTTTATTTAAACTTCCAAACAATGGAGTGACCCATTTCATTCCATTTCATTCCACTCCATTCCATTCCGTTCCATTAATTACCGTTCCATTCCATTCCATCCTAAACTCCCAAACATACCCTCAAGGTCTTTTAGACATTTTTTCCTCTATGTCTATACTTTCTATAGCACCAACAATCAGGTCATTTAAACTTCTAAATCATGAGATATAGGCAAAATATCATAAGCTGCTCTATAAATAAGGGCAACATCAGGTCACCTTTTTCGATCTCAATTTCCAAGGTCATAGAGCCAGAATTAATTTAGAGTTCCTTGTAGAGATATTTAGCTCTATGTCTTCGATTTCATATGCAACTTAAATCACACAATTTGGAGGCCTGTAGGTTGAGTTATGACTCAAACAATGTGACTAACTTAAACAAACCCTAGACAGAGTTCCACTATATGATACTCTCTTGCCATATACAACCAATTTCATGAAAAGTAACACCAAAATAACACCAAAGAAACATACCAGAACCAATTCCACATCCAAATGAATCTTTATATCCATTAAATCATACACAAATATAGAAATCAACTAAGTGAAGTCCCAAACCTCAAGTAGGCCTTCTATTGACTTCCCTTCCCTTCCTCTTTGGCTTTGCTTGACTCACCAACTAGAAACACCAAAATATATCTCTAAATCTCACTTCTAACCTTATAATTTCATTCCCTTATAAAGATGAAGAGAAAATCACTAACTTTTACCTTGATTTCCACTTAAGATTGGCCTGATTTCTTACATGAAAAATGATGAGATGAAGAAGGTGAAATGGAGAGGAGAAAATTTTGAACTTAGAACCCCCAAAATATCACGCATCTCCCCTCTCCATGTCTCCATTCCAGAACTTTCAAGACTCACACATATGCTTAATTCCTATTAGACACACATGTTGTATTATTATTGGTTACACATGCCCCAATCCAATTGGTCCATATGTTAACTTTAGAAAAATTGCATATTGGTCCTTCTTCTTCCTTTACTTTCCACATTGGCCTACAATCTTATAAATTAATTTCATTCCCCTATGTCTTAATTTTCTAATGTAATAAATTTCATGCAATTTGGTTAATTATTTCGGGAATTATACTCAAAACACTACAGTTTTTCAAAAATAGGGACAATAGCCATAACTCAACTTCAAGCCAAAATTAAAAAATCTTAAAGGCACAATAAAATTTTGGTCCCTTTATGAAAGTTATATATATATATATGTCTCTAGATTAATTTCCAATTGGAATTATCCATTTTGAATGTCTACAGACCAAGATATGGCCAAATTACAGAGGTATGTTCATGTGGAAATGAACAAATTACCCATTTACCCAAATCTTTTACATTAAGTACCATTATATTTCTTACTATACTTAGATGCACTAAATTCATTTGTTATGTTCACTTCTTAATACACCGTAGACATGCTATAATACTTCTAGGGTATATGTTTGGGCCTTACAAGTCATGTACTTAATAAAAAAATTCATTAGATATGGTACTTATATTATATGCCAGTTAACTCATTGGCATGAATCCAATGCTCACACTTTCTTCCTTTTGAAATTTCAATAGTAGGTTTTGGTTCTATCAAGGAAAATGCTACGCCTTGAATGTCTAAAATTAAAAAAAAAATCACTTTCCACCTTTTGAAATTATTGTCATCAAATATTTTAACTTTAAGATGTCAATAAATGGTCTTGAAAAGAGAGAGGTATTGTAGTAGAAGAAACACTTGCATTTTGGTTGGCAACATTGTCCGAATTAACACCTGTAACATCTACATTTAAACAATAGCTCAAGCAGCTTTAGTGGCAACATCTCTAATATTGGTTGTTTTAACAATATAAACAATGTCTATATCTAATGACAACCAAGAAATCAAAATAGAAATGTGTGAGAAGAGGAATGGCTAGTTTTGGAGCAAGTAACACACTCCAATGTTGTTACAGAGGGACCCAAGTAGAAAAGAAACTTTGGACCAAAATAAATACTTCTGTTTGTCTTAGCACACCCTCTTTAGTCACCACTAGCTTTTACCTCTATAACTGTCTATCAATTGAAGAGCAGAGAACCATTTATATTTTCTCTCTGGAGACAACAATAGGTGTTTCATGCATGTGTAACATATATTGATGTCATATGTGCATGGTAGTGAAGCATAATTAATGTCAAAATAGTTGATACCAGGGCACTATATGACAAAAAATGCCCAAATATTTTAGAATTTGTATAATGGCTCTAAAGTTATTTTCTATCTTTTTTAAAGTTTAGTGGAAGCATAAAATTGGATTAAATTTTTTTTGGTTATTATTACATTGACTTTTAAATTTTAACTTTAAAAAAGTCAACACTTATCCATACATGCATTACCATTAGCAAAAATAAGGCCAAGAGATTGCATATCCTTTAGATAAGAAAGATTAACATGGCCTAATCTAGCATGCCATAAATCAAAAGAATCAATCAAATGGCACTCTAATCCTAACTTTTCCTGATAAAGCTACAAAAATCATATTAACTCTATGTCGGTACATGAAGTACTTCATTCAATATTAAGGACTTCCCAATTTTAAGTTTTATAAGGACTTTGCTTTCACCAATAATTATTGCAGTTTGAGATTCTCTAAGATAAATTGTATCTTCTCCTTCTTTTGATGGAGTATAGGTGGTGAAAGCATTTTTATTTGTACATATATGACTTATAGTACTAGAATCTACCACTCAATCATTCATATTGGCCAGAACATTAACTTGAGAGTTATCAACATTTATAATTTCATTATCATTTGTTTTAACCAAATTTGTATTTGGTTTAAAAGGATTGCTATTTCTCATTCATTTCCTACATTGAGGTGCATCATGACCTGAATTTTCATAAACAAAGTAAGAGCCTTTCTTTTTGAAGTTAAGATCATTCATTTTATGTTTGAAATCAAGTTTATGACTATTATTCTTATTCTTTTTGGTCTACCTTTTATTATTATTTGTAATAGGTTGGCTTTTGAAGATGTCTCCTTTTCTTTGACTACTTGAAGCTCCTTGTGATTTATTTCCTTAATATTTATGTGTACAATCATATATGATAATGAAGGTTGATGATGCTTGTGCTTTATTTGTGGTTTGTAGTCATTTCAAGATTCAGGCAATTTTCTTACTTATAAGCCAACAATAAATTCTTCTTGTAAATTAATCTTTTTAACTTTGAGATACTTCAGAAACTTATAGCATTCATTAATTTGATATTTGGAGTCTTTTTCATCTGTCATGTCCCAACCATAAATTTTTCAATTACAAACTTTTGCTTTCCTATATCTTCAGTTGTGTATTTAATAATCACTGAATCCCGTATCTTTTTTACGTATTTATAAGGACAATAAACATCAAACAATTCATAAGATAAGGTACTTACATTTATATTTCAGTTAACTTATTAGCATAAATCCAATGTTCAAGCTCTCTTTTATTTGAAATTTTAATTATAGGTTTTGGTTCTATCAAGGCAAATCCTACCCCTTGCACGTTTAGAATTTTTAAAAAATCTCTTTCCTTCTTTTAAAATTGTTGCTATCAAATATTTTAATTTTTAAAATCTTATGAAATGGTCTTGAAAAAGAGAGAGGTATTGTAATAAAAGAAACACTTACATTTTGGGTGGCAACATTGTCCAAATTAACACCTGTGAAACCTACATTTAAACCCCGAACAACTGAAGCAACTTTGATGACATCATCTCTAATACTGGTTGTTTTCACAACATCAAAAATGTTCATATCTTACAACAACCAAGAAATCAAAGAGAAGCATGTGAGAAGAGGGATAGGTAGTGTTGGAGCAAGTAACAAATGCCAATGTTGTTATAGAGAGACCTAAATAGAAAAGAGAATTTGGACCAAAATAAATACTCCTATTTGTCTTAACACACACACCTTAGTCCACCACCAGCTTTTACCATTGTGACTGTTTATCAATTGAAGAGCAAAGAACCAAATATACTTTTTCTCTCTAAAGACAATAGTGGGTGTTTCATACGTATGCAACATATATTGCCAAAGGCATTGAGAATGTTTTGGATATAGATAAAATCTTAACATTGAAAAAATATTATGATAGAAAAAAGAATAATAAAGCAACATAAGTTTGAGGTGTGAAAGATCACTATCCTTAAGAGTTTATTTCGCTTTATGAGTACAAAATAATGGTGACTCTCTAGGATTCAAAAATCCCTTCTTCTTATTAAAGGAAGCATTAATGATACAAGAAGTTTTAATCCAACAAAACTTGTTTTCTAAAGGAGAGAACAACCCATTAGAAGATAACACTTGCTCTTTAAAATAGTACAACATATATATTTATATACACATATGTCATAAAGAGATAAAACAAAGGATAAGTTATCCATAATCTCACCAAATCTGGATGCTAACGTTAAAATGATAAACTATAGGTCTATAACATTAAAATAGAATTTGAGTAAACTACAAAGCATAAAATAAATTTAGAATAAAAAATGCAGATTTATTAAAATGAGATAGGCTTTTAAAATAACAAAATAATTTCACAACATAAAAAGGTGTAGAAAAATCTTGAATACTTGATTTTTGATGACTTAAAGTCAAGGTTACTTAACGTCTTTAACAACTTACTCAAACAAAAGGATAGCAAAGGATATATGTTTCTGCATTATATCCATTTATACAAATTCATAATTATTCTTATACTGGTTCATGGAATTTGTATAATATTTATAAAGTTATATTATAGTGATTCTATAACTGTATAAATCAAACAAATATTTTTAATTTTTATATAAGGAAATAAGAGATTAATTTGTTTTTACTTAGATACATAGTATATTTATTGCACAAATTGGTTAATATTTAAAAATTAAAGGAAAAGGGATAAAATTTCCATATTATGGTAATGATTTCATGAAATATTGTCAACATATGATGAAAGTCATTAAAAGTAGTCATAAAAATACTTGTTCTAATGAATAGAAGGAGAAACAAGAGACAAGAGTCTTCTATATAAGAAACAAGCACTAGGCAATACACCAACTTTCTAATGTTTGGCCTCATTCATATTGGAAATTTGGAGAATGTGGTCAGAAAGCATGGCACACGTCAAGCATGTGTCAAGCACATACAATAAGAGTCAAGGTGTACATGAGTGCACCTAATGCATGTAACACACATACTAATTTATATAGGTGTGTGAAAAATGCTCCGTAATGGTCAGTGCACAAGATCGCATATCAAGAGCATAAGTTACACTTGCCCCACACTTCTAGATACTGCATAGGACAACACGTGCATCTTATATGTGCGTAGTAGCGAAGCATAATTGATGTCAACATAGTTGATACCAATGCACTATATGACAAAAAATGCCCAAATCTTTTAGAAATTGCATTATGACTCTAATAGTTATTTTTTTAATCTTTTTTAAAATTTTAATGGAAGCATAAAATTGAATTTTAAAGTTTTTTTATTAGATTGATAATAATTAAATTTTAACTTAAAAAAAGTTTACACTTATTTATACATGCACTACCATTAGCAAAAATAAGGCTACAAGATTGCATATCCTAATCTGGCATGGCATAAATCAAAAGAATCAATCAAGCAAAAGAACATGCACCTTTTCATTAATAATCTTATAAACATATAATACAAATAGTCCTTGATTATAATAATTTTCCCTATAAATACATCTTTTTTTGTCATAACAATCTTATCATATTCAAATGACACTACAATCCTAATTTTTCCTAATAAAGCTACATATATCATATTAACTCTATGCTGGCACATGAAGTACTTCATTCATCGTCAAGGTCCTGCCAGTTGTGAGTTTTAGAAGGATTTGCTTTCACCAAGAATTATTGCAATTTGAGAATCTCCAAGATAAACTGTATCTTCTCCTTCTTTTGATGGAGTATAGGTGGTGAAAGCATTTTTATTTTTACATATATACCTATCATTCATATTATCCATAAAATTAACTAAAGAAATAACAATAGTTACAATTGCTTTATCATTTGCTTTAACCAAATTTGTATTTAGTTTAATGAGATTGTCATTTTTCTTTCATTTCCTACATTGAGATGCATCATGACCTAGCTTTCCATAAACAAAGCATGACCCCTTTTTTAAAAGTCAGGATTATTCACTTTAGGTTTAAAATCGAGTTTATGGCTGTTATTCTTATTCTTTTTATATACCTTTTATCTTTATGGCAATTTAATTTACTTTGTAATAGGTTGACTTTTGAAGATGTCTCCTTTGCTTTGGCTGCTTGAAGCTCTTTGTGATTTATTTCTTCAATTATTACGTTTACGATCAGATCTGATAATGATGATTGTTTATACTTGTGATTTAGTTATTATTTGTAGTCATTTCAAGATTTAGGTAGCTTTTTAACTAATAAGTCCATAATAAATTCTTCTTGCAAAATGATCTTTTTAACTTTGAGATACTTCAGAAGCTAATAACACTTATTAATTTAATATTTGGTGTCTTTTTCATCTATCATCTCCTAATGATAAAATTTTCCAATTACAAACTTTTGCTTTCCCATATCTTTAATCATGTACTTCATAATCACTGAATCCCATATTTTTTTTACTTCTTTATAAGGACAATAAACATCAAATAGTTCATTAAATAAGGTACTTATATCATAAGTCAGTTAACCCAGTGGCATGAATCCAATGTTTAAGCTTTCTTCCTTTTTAAATTTCAATAATAGGTTTTGGTTATATCAAGGAAAATGCTACCCCTTGCATATATAGAATTGAAAAAAATTTCTTTATATATTTTGAAATTAATGTCTTCAAATATTTTATTTTTTAAGATGTTAAGAAATGGTCTTGAAAAAGAGAGAGGTATTATAACAAAAGAAACACTTGCATTTTTGGTGGCACCATTGTTTGAATTAATACCTGTGACACCTACATTTAAACCCCTAATAACTTAAGCAACTTTGATGGCATCATTTCTAATACTGGTTGTTTTAACAATATAAAAAATGTCGATATCTAATGACAACCAAGAAATCAAAAGAGATACGTGTGAGAAGAGATAGCTAGTGTTGAAGTAAGTAACACGATAATGTTGTTATAGAGGGATCCAAATGAAAAAGAGACTTTGGACCAAAATAAATAATCTTGTATGTCTTAACACACCCACCCTAGTCCACCACCAGCTATGACCTTATTAAGTTTCTATCAATTAAAAAGTAGAGAATCAGATATACTTTTCCTCTTTAAAGATAGTTGTGGGTGTTTCATTTGTAAGCAACATATATTACCAAGTACTGTAACACCCCATGTTAGGGGTTAGAAAATTAAGAAATTCCAATATATCATTTGCTTTGCATAATTGAGTTTTCACCTATGTGCATATGCAATTTTGAACACGTACAAATATTTGTACATGCATTTATTAGCATTTTCGGGTATAATTGATTTATAAATGTGATTAAAAATGCGAATTGTGGATTATTTGAGTTAAAAAATTTATTTAGAGAGTGTTATTATTATTTCAAAAATTTTAGTAAGTTTTAGAAATTTTCAAAAAAATTGGGGTATTTTGTTTTGGATTTAATAATAATAATAAAATAGATAAAAGGCACTGCAACATGTGGCAGTCTTATATGTAGACAAATGCCCCATATGTATAGGTGACATGTGGAGAGGTATTATGCCAACAGGTGGTCTTGTTTTTTATAAAAAGAAATTACTGTAGCTTTATATATGTTCTTCACCGTAAACACAACATCACCAAGCTCTCTCTTTTTTGTTCATCAAACACTGAAATAGTTGATTGCTTATGTTTGTGCACTTGGCCTTTGTTTTTTACACCTTGCAAGTAAGCACTTCAATCTGAATCTTGTTTTGTTTCTCTTCATTTTCATTATTCTCCATCCACCGAAAGAGGTATAGGTATCGTAAATGATTTTTGTTTGATGATGTTTGAGTGCTTACATGCATGAGTGGGATAGGATTTCGGTGATAAAACAGAGAATGTATAGAAGAAAAGAAAATTTGCAGAAAAATGAAAGTACAGAAACATGTAGAAAGTGATGAAAAATCGTGAGTAATGTGTTGATTTTGGGTATAGAAATGATGAAAATAGGAATTAAGAATGAAGAATTTAGTGGGAAGATGTAGAAGTTCATAAACTTGGAAATGCAGAAACAGGACAACATGCATGCGTGAATAGTGATTTGTTTTGATGATTTAGTATAAACCTTGGATTTTTGATTTGTTGTGAGTTGTTGAGCTGAAGGAAGAGTAGGAAAGTTGGTTTATGTAATGGATGTAGTAGATATGAAGTGGAAAAGTGGAAAAAAGGAGCTTTCGGTGGAGAAGATGAAGTTTGCGTGCTAGTGAGAGAAAAGGTGCTACCGGTGCCTTTGACTTGGGAATTCTTTGCCTGAGAATTTAAAACTAAGTATGTGACGGAGGCTTACAGAAAGGATAGGTGGAAGCAATTTTTGAATCTAAAGCAGAGGAGTTTGTCAGTTGCTGAGTACGACTGAGAATTTAATTGGCTTAGTAAGTATGCCCCAGAATATGTACTTACTGAAGAGTTCCGATGCCATCAGTACGAGGAGGGATTGTATGACTCTAACAAGGAGCATCTGATAGCGTTTACTCTGTTACAACAAGTTACTTACCATCAGTTGGTACAAACTGCAATGAAAATAGAAAGATAAGAGACGATCAGGAAAGAAAGTAGTCAGAGAAGAGGCTTCACTACAGAGGCCAGTCCTCGGGAAAACAAAGTCGGGAAGGTACTTTCTCTACACCGGAAGTTGCTCAGAGATCTGTAACTAGGGGAAGGCGACAAAACTTTCCCACATCGACTGTCTCTGGTAGGGGTTCCTCTAGGGGCCGAGGTTTTGGTTCCCCAGAGTGCCCACACTACTCTAATCATCATTAGGGTGTCTGTTGGAGAGCTAGAGGCACATGCTTTTGTTGTGGCAGTACAGAACATATGATTGCAAATTGTCCTCTGAGGCAGTCTGGGATAGTACAAGCTAGTAGAGAGGTTTCTCAAGCATCGACTGGGAACAGAGATCGAGGTAGAGGTCGAGGAGGATATAATCAAAACAAAACTAATCCGAGTTCCCACTCGGAAACTATGAATCGACTAGCTATGCCTCCTGCATCGGCTCGAGCTTATGCACTGAAAGCTCGTAAGGATTAGGATGCACCGGATGTTATCTCTAGTATTGTTTCTCTCTTTGATTCTGAAATGTATGCATTAATTGATCTTAGATCTACGCATTCATATATCTGTGCTGGAGAAATGTTTGACAAGGGGATGCCTATAGATCAGTTAGAATATGACATGCAGGTAACCAATCCTCTAGGTAATAGTGTGTTGGTGAATTAGGTGTTTAGGAATTGTCCTGTTATAATTCAAGAAAGTGAGTATGTAGCAGATCTGATTAAATTGTCATTCCACGAATTTGTTCTGATTCTGGGTATGGATTGGCTGTCTAAACATCGGGCAGTAATTGAGTGTAATGCTAAAGCAGTTATGTTTAGGAGGCCCAATCAGTCTAAAATTGTATTACATGGTTTTCGCACTAGTTCTTTAACTAATGTGGTATCTACTATGGAAGCTCAAAAGCTTCTCAAGAAGGGGTGTGAAGCTTATCTAGCTTTTATGCTTGATTCCCAGAAGGAAGGTGGTAAGGATAAATTGCTTGATATTCCTATAGTGAATGAGTTCCCAGATATTTTTCCTGAGGGACTGCTTGGACTCCCTCCTGAAAGGGAAGTGGAGTTATCTATCGAAGTTATGCCTGCCACTGCTCCTATATCCAGAGCATCGTATAGAATGGCTCTTACTGAGTTAAAGGAGTTGAAGGTGCAATTACAAGAGCTTCTGGATAAGGGATTTATTAGATCCAGTGTGTTACCGTGGGGAGCACCGGTGTTATTTGTTAAGAAGAAAGATGGCACACTATAGATGTGCATCGATTACAAGCAATTAAATAGAGTCACAGTGAAGAATAGGTATCTGCTGCCAAGGATTGATGATCTATTTGATCAGTTGAAAGATGCAGGAGTGTTTTCAAGATAGATCTGCGATCGGGGTACTATCAGCTTCGGGTAAAGGATGTGGATGTACCAAAGACTGCATTTAGGACCCGTTATGGACATTATGAATTCCTAGTAATGCCATTCGGGTTAACTAATGTTCCAGTAGCATTTATGGATCTAATGAATAGAGTGTTCAGGCCTTATTTGGACCAGTTTGTTATGGTATTTATTGATGATATTTTGGTCTATTCTAAGAATGAACAGGATCATACTGAATATCTCTGAATTGTATTACAGACCTTGCGGGAAAGACAGTTGTATGCTAAGCTGAGTAAGTGTGATTTCTGGCTTCAAGAGATATCATTTCTAAGGCAAGTTGTCTCTTCTGAAGGAATTAGAGTTGATCCTAGTAAGATAGAAGTGATTATTAATTGGAAGTCACCACGGAATGTGACAGAAGTGAGAAGTTTTCTGGGTCTGGCTGGTTACTATCGACAGTTTGTTAAAGGATTTTCAGTGATAGCATCCCCTTTAACTAAACTATTACGGAAGGGAGTGAATTACGAATGGTCTGATAGATGTTAGAGTAGCTTTGATCAGCTGAAAAATATGCTTACTGAAGGTCCTGTATTGGTCCAACATACTCACCTACTTCTGGTAAGGAGTATGTTTTGTATACTGATGCATCTGGAATTGGTTTAGGTTGTGTTTTGATGCAGGAAGGAAAGGTAGTTGTTTACGCCTTTAGGCAATTAAAGACTCATGAACAAAATTACCCAACACATGATCTGGAACTTGCAGCAGTAGTGTATGCCTTAAAAATTTGACGGCACTACCTGTATAGTGAAAGGTATAGAATTTTACAGATCATAAGAGTCTAAAGTATCTGTTTACCCAGAAGGAACTTAATCTGAGACAACGACGTTGGTTGGAATTATTGAAAGACTATGATTGTATTGCGGACTACCATCCCGGTAAGGCTAATATTGTAGCTGATGCTTTGAGTTGAAAGACCATCTCAGCATTATCACTTAAGCAGAATGGATGGAAACTGGGATCTGATGGAGCTTTGACGGCTTAATTGAAAGCAAGGCTTACTTTGAGACAAGAGATTTGTGATGCTCAGAGAGCTGACAATAAGTTACAACAACTTATCTTGGCTACTCAGGAAGGTAAACAGTCTAATTTTTCTGTGCAAGGAGATGGTGAATTGTATTATAAGGATCGGTTGTGTGTGCCAGCTAATGAAGAATTGAAGAAGAAGCTATTATTTGAGGCTTATAAAGCTATTGTTTGAGGCTCATAATACAGTATTTACTATGCATCTGGGTGGGAACAAGATGTATCAAGATCTGAAGCAGTATTACTGGTGGTCAGATATTAAACGGTATGTTGTGAATTATGTAGCAAAATGTCTGACATGCCAGCAGGTTGAGCACCAGGTTCTATCTGGTTTGTTACATCCTATTTTTATTCCTCAGTGGAAATGGGATAACATTACCATGGACTTTGTCACTGGACTTCCTCTCACTCAAAGGAAGCATGATGCAGTACGAGTAATTGTAGATAAGTTTACCAAATCTGCTCATTTTTTGCCTATTTGTCCTGACTATTCTTTGGATAGGCTTACAGATTTGTATGTGAATGAGATAGTAAGACTGCACGGAGTACCATTGTCAATTATTTCTGATCGTGATCCTCACTTCGAGATTATGGAAAAGTTTACAGAAAGCATTGGGTACTCAGGTTAAGTTTAGTATTGCTTTCCATCCCCAGACAGATGGACAATCTGAACGAGTTATACAGATTTTGGAAGATATGTTACAGGGTTGTGTGTTATAGTTTTCTGGGAGTTGAGATAATTATCTCACTTTGATGGAGTTTGCTTACAATAACAGTTATCAGACGCACATTGGCACGACACCTTATGAAGCGTTGTATGGTAAGAAGTGTAGAACTCTGGTATGTTAGACAGAGTTGAGTGAAAACAAGATGATCGGGCCAGAAATTATGAAAGATACTGAAGAAAAGACTCAGATTATTTAACAAAGATTGAAAGCAGCCAGTGATAGGTGGAAGTCTTATGTTGATATAAAAAGGAAAGATATTAAGTATCAAATGGGTGATAAGGTATTCTTGAAAGTGTCACCATGGAAATACATACTTCGGTTTGGGAAGAAAGGCAAGCTTAGTTAACGATACATTGGTCCTTATGAAATTCTGAAAAGAATTGGACCAATAGCTTATCAATTATCTTTTCCTGAAGAATTGGCTAGGTTACATGATGTATTTCATGTTTCTATGTTGAGAAGATATCAGTCTGATGTTATACATAAGATTCCTGTGCA
>JANZLC010000006.1:27622167-27635562 GCA_026413385.1 Erythroxylum gracilipes
AAATGGAAAAGAAAAAGAGGGAAGTGAGAGGAGCCCAACCTTTGGCCAGAGAGTATGGAATCTGATTTCCCACTTACCCAGCAACCATCCCTCTCTCTCTCTCTCTCCCCTTCTCCGTCCCCAAGCGAAACATTCCCTCCAAAATTAAACCGGCCGCACGTACATACGTATATACAATACATACATACATACATTCGCACTGCTACTACAAGTAATATATTCAAAACCCCAAGCACATACTTACCACCTCAAAAGCAAACCCAAATTCTTGAGTACACTCCGCTATCATCGCTTTCTTTGCCTTTGCTCACGTTTTCTTTTACCCTTTACTCCCCTTAATCACCTTCTCACTGTTTGTGTTACCAAAATGAGATCATGACCACTCCTCAACCCCCCAAAATAGTTCGCAAGCTCCTCCTCGACGTAGCTGACGCTCGCAACCTCCTTCCAAAGGATGGCCAAGGAAGCTCCAGCCCCTACGTCAACGCAGACTTCGACGGCCAACGCAAGCGCACCTCCACCAGGTTCCGAGACCTCAATCCTGTTTGGAATGAGACGCTTGAGTTCGTTGTCTCCGACCCTGATAACATGGAATTTGAGGAGCTCGAAATCGAGGTGCTTAATGACAAGAGGTACGGCAATGGCAGTGGCCGTAAAAACCATTTCCTCGGCAGGGTTAAACTGTACGGTTCTCAGTTTTCTAAGAGAGGAGAAGAGGGGCTTGTTTATTATCCTCTAGAGAAGAAAAGTGTGTTTAGCTGGATTCGAGGTGAGATAGGGTTGAGAATTTGCTACTACGATGAGTTAGTCGAAGACGATCAGCAGCAGCAGCAGCAACAACAACCACCAACACCGGAGCCGGATAAACCCGCCGGAATGGCGGTAGTGGAAGAAGGTCGAGTTGTTGAGATTCCCCAGCCGAGGGAGATTGGCGTTAGTAACTATCATCACAATCATTATCATGATCACAACGGCATTCACTCACCTCCGATTGTCATTATCGAGGAATCTCCGCCTCCTGCTGTCCATTTTCACCCGTCAGAACCACCGCCAGGACCGGAGCATGCATCAGGGCCATCTCCGGAGGTTCATTTACCGCCGGAGGTGCGGAAGATGCAGACGGCGAGAGTAGTTTCTGGCGGTGGAAATGACAGAGTTAGGGTTTTCAAAAAGCCAAACGGAGACTATTCTCCGAGAGTAATTTCTGGAAGATTCAAGGGTGAAGCAGAAAGGATACATCCCTATGATCTAGTAGAGCCTATGCAGTATTTATTCATTAGAATCGTGAAGGCCCGTGGTTTGTCGGCGAACGAGAGTCCGTTCGTGAAAATCAGGACGTCGAATCATTACGTGAGGTCCAAACCGGCGTCATACCGGCCATGTGAGCGGACCGACTCGCCAGAGTGGCACCAGGTGTTTGCACTCGGCCATAACAGACCTGACTCAGCGAGTTCGACGTTAGAAATATCGGTATGGGACTTGCCCATGGACAAATTCCTCGGTGGCGTTTGCTTTGATCTCTCTGATGTTCCGGTTCGAGATCCGCCCGACAGTCCATTGGCTCCACAGTGGTATCGCCTTGAGAGCGGCGCTGCAGACCAGAACTCCGGTGGGGTTTCCGGCGACATTCAGCTATCTGTTTGGATTGGGACTCAAGCGGACGACGCGTTCCCAGAGGCGTGGAGTTCTGACGCGCCTTACGTGGCACACACGCGCTCGAAGGTGTACCAATCTCCGAAGCTGTGGTATTTGAGAGTGACAGTAATCGAAGCGCAAGATCTTCACATCCCCTCAACACTGCCTCCATTGACCGCGCCGGAGATTCGAGTAAAAGGACAACTTGGATTCCAATCAGTGAGAACAAGACGAGGTTCCATGAACGATCATAGCGCGACGTTTCACTGGAACGAGGATCTCATCTTCGTGGCCGGCGAGCCACTGGAGGACTCACTAATCTTGCTTGTGGAGGACCGTACAAACAAGGACGCAATGCTCCTGGGGCACATCGTAATTCCGGTGAGCTCAATTGAGCAACGTTTCGATGAGCGCCACGTGGCACCGAAATGGTTTGCGTTGGAAGGAGGTGGAACCAGTAATGAAGGCAACGAAGGAGTAGTGGGTCAGAGTGGGCCCTACTGTGGAAGAATCAATCTACGACTATGCTTAGAGGGAGGGTATCACGTGCTAGACGAAGCGGCGCACGTGTGCAGCGATTTCAGGCCCACGGCAAAACAGCTGTGGAGGCCAGCTATGGGGATTTTGGAGCTTGGCATTCTTGGGGCGCGTGGTTTGCTACCGATGAAGTCGAAAGGTGGAGGCAAAGGGTCAACAGATGGTTACTGTGTGGCCAAATATGGCAAAAAGTGGGTCCGCACCAGAACCATCACAGACAGCCTCGATCCACGTTGGAACGAGCAATACACGTGGCAGGTCTACGACCCCTGCACCGTCTTGACCATTGGAGTCTTTGACAATTGGCGGATGTTTGCTGACGCGTCAGAGGACAGACCTGATTGTCGTATTGGCAAGATCCGCATACGCGTGTCGACGTTGGAGAGCAACAAGGTGTACACCAATTCATACCCTCTGCTGGTTTTGTTAAGAAACGGATTGAAGAAAATGGGCGAGATTGAAGTCGCGGTCCGGTTCGCCTGCCCCAGTTTGTTGCCCGACACTTGTGCTATTTATGGTCAGCCAATCCTTCCTAGAATGCACTACCTCCGACCGCTTGGAGTGGCCCAGCAAGAGGCACTTCGTGGAGCAGCAACAAAAATGGTTGCATTGTGGCTTGCACGCTCTGAGCCACCACTGGGAACCGAGGTTGTTCGCTACATGTTAGATGCGGATTCTCATACATGGAGCATGAGAAAGAGTAAAGCCAATTGGTTTCGGATTGTGGCCGTACTTGCATGGGCAGTGGGGCTGGCCAAGTGGTTGGACAATATAAGAAGGTGGAGAAACCCGGTTACTACTGTATTGGTTCATGTTTTGTACTTGGTTCTTGTTTGGTACCCGGATTTGATTGTCCCAACGGGCTTCTTATACGTGTTCCTTATTGGTGTATGGTATTATCGGTTCAAACCCAAGATACCTGCCGGTATGGATATCCGGTTATCTCAGGCTGAATCGGTTGACCCGGACGAGCTAGACGAGGAATTCGATACATTTCCAAGTTCAAAACCACCGGATGTCATCAGGGCCCGTTATGACAGGTTACGGATGTTGGCTGCTCGGGTCCAAACGGTTTTGGGTGATTTTGCGACCCAAGGAGAAAGACTTCAAGCTTTGGTTAGTTGGAGGGACCCACGAGCCACTAAGTTATTCATAGGGGTTTGTTTGGCTATCACCTTAACACTATACGCGGTACCACCCAAAATGGTTGCTGTGGCTTTAGGATTCTACTATCTGAGGCATCCAATGTTCAGGGATCCTATGCCACCGGCCAGCTTGAACTTCTTCCGGCGGCTTCCCAGCTTGTCGGATCGGTTAATGTAGATTTTGGGAAGAGTTGATATTGGGTAATACCTTTTCTTTTATATAGTTATAAATTTTTGGCACCAAAGATCAGTTGCTAGTTGACAAAAGAGTATTTTGTGTTGGGAAAAAGCTGTGACTAATAAACATACTAGGGAGGACAGAGGAGCGAAAAGTGGGGGAGATGATGAAAAGAGACTAAGTTGGCCATCTTAGTCTTAGGCCTCCTTTTGTTATTGGCTTTGATCGAGTAAAGCTGAAAACTTGGAATAAGAGAAAGGGGTGGGGGCGCAAAGGAGAACGAAACTGAGGATTGGCTGTAATGGATTGGTGTCATTAAAACTATTATTGGACATTGGTTTATTTTCTAACTAAATTTAAAAACCTCAGTAACATTATTATTTTTGTTCATCTCCAGTTCCCTTATTTGTACGTTGGTGTGGAAGTTCTTTTCTTTTTATTTTTTTAGCGGTCATCAACGATTTACAGAATAAGGTAAACCGATGAATAATGATAAGACGTGAAATAGAAAGAGGTGAAGTTGTAAGGCTGGCAATTGGCAGCTTTGTGGCGAGATTTTCAAAAGCTGGTTTGACTATGAAGACGTTGTGAATGTGGGTTTGTTTCTAATGTGCTGACACTAGAGGCCACAAGCAAATGATCCTGCATGCAACTTCAGAAAGCGTGCCAAAATGGGGTCAGGACTCTCACGACCATTGGTCATACTCATACTTCTGCCTTCAAGTGGAAGATTTTTGATTCATCTTGCCCCAGGTTCTCTGGAAATGAGCGTGATGGGCTTCACACTTTTTGTTTGATCGGGCTCAAAATTCAAACTCATTTCGACGCGTTGCATGGATTTTATTCAAAACCAACGAATTTTTACTTTGGTTTCACGTCTAGATGCCCTCTCATGTATTCTTTGAAACATATTGAGTTTGGGGTCTAAGGAAAGCAGTGAACTGAGTTTTACATTCCTGCTTTTATTTGACCTTTTGGTTACGGGTTTACATTGTTTCATTGATTTTATTCTTGCACATTGTCGGTTTAATTTTCAATTCTTAGAACATTTATTTCTAAAACTACAAATTTTGCAAGAAATTGCTCGTTGTGAGTATCCTTAACATGAATTATTAAAAGAGAGAAGGATGTTGGGTAATGTTTTGAATTATATTTTATATTTTAATATTCACAAACTTAATCAGGTAATTAAAAGTTTTATCCTTATAACATTAATAGTAATGTTATTTGAACTAGAGTGGATTATAACAAATTTATGGATTTCTTAGCCCTTGATTTATAAATATTCTCTGGCCAAACAATCATCAAAACAAATTAGGTCAAGAGGATAAAGACAAATTTAATTAATTAATTAATTATTTATTTATATATATATTATTTTTAATCATTGTGAGAAGTAATTAATTAGAGGAAGCATCGTCAATATCACGATGAGCTAATAAGGAAACCATTTGTTCACTTGCAATTTAACGATTTGTCAACAAAGAATGTTTTTTTAATTCCAATATCGTGTAAAAACATGAAGTGAAGTCTTCCCTTTACGAACACGCCTTAGCAAAACTTGCATCCCATAACTTGAAGCAAGATTAGACAAAGGCCAGGTCGTTGGATCATAAGAATACTTGGTGGGTATTCATAAATATCGCCACAACCAATGCAGGCCCACCCTTTTGTTGAGTCATGGGTGGAATGGAATTGTTACGCCAAAATAGGGTCAGGACAAGACTACAAATGTCCCAAGACAAGAGAAGCCTGAGCCGCCCCTTGCATTTTGTATAAAAACCACAAGCAGGTATCTATACTGGCAAAAGTTTCAACCTTATTAGGAGACTTCCAGGTTTGTAATCTTTCATTTCTCTGTTTCCTCATCTTTCCTGTTGTTTGTTCTTCAAGAAACCTGTAATTGTAAGTCTCTAACCAGCACAACCTTCATCAGCATTCGTTTGTCTTGGCATATCTTTTAGTTTTCTTCGTTTGTATGTGTTTGTTGTTTCCTTCCACAGTTATTGGCTAGATCATGTAAATAGAATCTAGTTCCTTTTAGTACGAGAGGAAAAGCATTCAAAAATCAGAAATCAGCTTTGATTCCTTGTGATTTACAATTCATTATTAAAACTAACAGACTTGATTTAACGATAACAAAGTATGTGCTGCATTTACAGGTTAAATATGGGAGAGACAGACGACAAACAGAAGGATGATCATGAGGTCGAAAAGAAGGACAAAGAGAAGGAGGAGAAGCACGACGACGCGGAGAATAAGAAGGGTGAAAATGGAGAAGAAAAAACAAAAGACAAGAAGAAGAAGAAAGACAAGGAAACTAAAGATAAGGAGGATAAGGAAGATGGTGGAAAAGAGAAGAAGAAAAAGAACCCTGAAGATAAGTCAGACCCTGCTAAACTAAGGGCTAAGCTTGAAAAGATTGACTCCAAGATTCAGGCCATGAACCAGAAGAAAGAAGAAATCCTCAAGCTCCTCCAAGAAGCTGAGAGCAATGCCACACAGACACAACCTAGTGGTTGATCCACTTATTTTCCAGGAAGCAAGAAATGATAGTTTCCAACTAGGATCACTAGTATACTACACATTTATCAGTACAATAAAAGCATTGCATACCTACTCTATATAGCTGCACCACATCTGTGGCATCCGATCCGATTGAGCACTTAAGATGTAAGAGTTACATAATTAATGTAAATAAAAGATCGATGGTCCTTTTGGAATCAAATGACTTCGCGTTTTAAAGAAAGCAATTGAGTTAACATACCAGCTATGACAATTACATTGCTGCTAATTCGATGACTTAATGTAGCGAATGAAGCCTGGTCCGGGACCAATGCATCAAGACGTATACCTTGACGCAGAAGAACTTGCATTGATCACGAACCGAACTTTATTCCAAACATCACAATCATCCTGTTTTTACCAAATTCTTCATCTCATCATTGAATTGTAATTCAGGTGGTACTGTTTCCCTCTCTACATCCCCATCACTCTAAAGGCTATACAAATTAAGGACCTTATTCACTAGCTTATATAGATGAACTATCTAAGATATCACTTGAAGTAGCCTAGGTTCTATGCATTCCAACATCAGTTTCTTCCTCGACTTAATTGCCTGATTTGTGGGGAAAGTGACATTAATTGTATTAAACCAGAGGATTAACTTCTCTATGAAAGTACAAAGACTCATAGTCTGTGCATGTTTGATGTTCATTGAACACGAGACCAATGAAATGGTGTAGCACTAGTGTCACCTTGATTAGAAAAGAGATAATTAAGAGGACGAAAATATCAGAGGTTAAATGTTTAAGGTATTGAAGTTGGAATATTATCCATCAAAAGGTTCAAGTTACAAAGTACCGATGTGATAAGAAGATCGTCACAGGTAAGGAAAACTTAGATACGATACATTAGACGTCATATAGTCCGAAATTATACATTCAATCGATCTCATGCTAAGAAAATAATTCTTAACGGGTTGAGCTAATTATGTTTAATCTTGAACAATACCAATAATTTAAATTATCTTTTTGTAAAAACAAAAAAGAAAACCTCTTAGCTTCTTTGACATTGGAAGGACGGTATTAAGACTTTGACGAAGTTCACTCTCATCCTTCATATCAAACTTGTTTTGAATGAGAGTTCATATTGAACTTAGGTCATCATGGATTCATCCTTAAGTAATATACTACGGAAACTTACAAAGGTGTTTTGATTTAAGTTTATGCAGGAAAAGAATGCAAAACTGCGATTGGCAAATTTCAACTACTCTCAATCAAGCCTTAGTATTGCAACATCCTTTGTGTTTATTGCTTGGATCAATCTCCTAATTCCTAATAAGCTGACTTATATTTTATTCCTAAAACGGGTTTGACAACAATAACACCCATAGCTCTTCTGTATCAGGCTTGAAGCATGTAAAATATGAATCAGATAATTCTTCAAGCTATAATCTAGACTTTCAATGAAAATTTGCATTTCTTGATGGTGATCACCTAAAGTATTCTCTCTGCTTTGCTGCTTTTGTGTACAACTACAAGCACCATTGGAGACAATAACACAACTCTCTAAAAGATCAACCAAATATTAACGATAGGAAAGTACTCTTCAACTTGTACCAACAAAACAATATGAGAATAAGAAACTTAACGATGAAACGAACACTAAAGTTTACGTGACAAATCCTCCAGTGTAGTGAAAAAAATCACAAGCTAAACTGACAAGTAAATCCACTAAACTTAATAAGGATTTACCAAAAAATTGATCTCTCACCCTCAAGGTTGTTCCTGAAGTTTTATAGGCCCTGAGCAAAGTAAAATAAAAGACCCCAATAAGTCGACAATAAACAACTATGTAAAGTTTAAAATCATATTTTTATTATTAAAATTTAATATCCATAAATATTTGACTCAATTTATAAGTCCACGTATACAACAAAATATTAAATGATCATAACATCTGCTAATAATATATTGCAAATGTCAAGAACAATAAAATCACTAAAAATAGTTACAGTAATAACAAAATAGCAATGGTAGCAATCGAACAACAATATTAGACTATAAAACACTAAGAGACTTGCCCTAACAAATATACAGATAATCATGATTTATGAAAAACAATTTCTTCGTGTATTTCTAGATGCAAAATCATTAATAATATTATTAAAATTAATATTGTCTAACTTATCCTTCTTGATACATAAAATGGCTAGACTATTCAACCTTTCTTACGATATTGATGACCTCAACTAGGATTTCAATAATTTTAACTCTGAAAAACTTCTCTCAGAGATGTTACAGTTACAGGTATAGTCAATAAAATTCGATAAGCAATTAAAACATTTGGATAATAATCTAGAGCTTTTACAAATTCTAAAATTTCAACTGATGCCATTAACTCATTTGGAAAAGTTATTTGTAACACTTTTGATTTAGAGAAAAGATAATCTAAATCCACATCTAACACATTTTCATGAGAGAAAGTTGTTGTAAAATTAGTGCAACAGTCTCTTAATTCGTTATCATCTAATGACCTCAACTTCTTTGAATCAAGTTTAATAACCAAATAAAGTAAAACTAAACTAATGAAAGCAAATTAAAGAAATATGAAAAAATGATGAAAGTGATGAATTTGTTAGGGACCCGGTCATCGATTCAATCTCAGCCTACACCTAATTAAACATATTTCATCGATTGTTGGTTTTTTTAACCTCTCTTAGCAACTATTAATCGTAGGTTAACGATAAGCTCTATTAACCCTAGTTTTCCATTAGGTTGTGTTCAATTAAGAGACGTTCGTTAATTAAACCTAACTATCGAACCTAGGATACGATCTCTAGATTTAATTGGACAGTCGTATTACGAGTTAGGAAAATAGATTAATCAAGGTAACAACCATATAAGCTCGGGTCACTTAACCTAGGCTATGCTATCCTTAATGATTCGACACCAATCGGAAACAAAAAAATTACGAATTGTATCCCTGATGATCCGAAACCATTAGTTGCTATAAATGAATCTCAATATAACAACTAAGGATTATATTGAAGACTCTAGCAATATCCAAACGCAATAATTACGTATTCTGTTTAAGATTCTAACAATTGGTTCATACATAAACAATCTAATGATAATGAGAATAAAGATCATTCATACATGAATACCCAAATCCATAAGCATAGGATAACACAATCAATCCTTAAAGAGAGAAGGAACAACAAAAACAATGAACGATATGTTTAACTGGATTCTTTGGCGTCGATGTCACCTCTAAACTGGCATCGAGAAGCTAGCTCTCTAAAGTTCTCTAAGGGATTGGAGCGTTGTCCCTTCTTCTCTTCAAAATCGAGCCTTCCACCCCTTTGAACGTTTTCCCAAAATGATTCATGTCTTTGTTGTCACTATAATGTTGCTTTTATATGAAAATGTAGGGTTTTGGGATGAGGCAGTAAAGCAGTCACGAGTGTGACTACTATTCGTAAGAGGTGTCTCACGGCTGTGAGACACCTTACATGGACGTGAGAGATGTCTCACGCCCATGTAGCCCACTTACAACCGTGAGCCATCTCTTCATTCCTCTTCATCTTGATGTTTTCTCGTCTTCTCTTAATGTTAATCTTCTTCTTCTTGCTCCATGAAGTTAAGTGGGTGTGAATCTTTAAAAAACGGCTCAAATATGCTGCTTTTAACTCACTTTAGCTCTTTGGCTTCCGAATTGTGCCTAAAACTATATATGAACTAAAGTGACTATTTTAGGCATTTTCGTATCATTAATCACTAAGTGCTATTGAATAAATATACAATCAATTAAGAAAATATCATAAACCCTTTATCTCTTTATTTCTCAAAAAATACTATCACACCTTTTAATTGTTTTATGGTAGCATCAATGCACATAAATTTAGATTGCAACTTTTTACTCACCATGTTAATAGCGAATAAAATACCATACCAAATAATCATACCAAGTAAAAGCTCAAAACTCTCAAGCAACCAAAATTTATACTTCATTCTTTAACTTCGCATCATCATTAATTCTATCAAAGCCAATCATATTTTAGGAGCTTGAAATGTAATAGCTTTAACACTTTTCATTTGACTCTCCCAATGAACGTTAAACAATGATTTCGTGGTTAAGCCCAAAACATTATCAAGTAAAACTTTCCAACTTTTAGAAGAACTTGAAAATAATGCACATATTTGTTCCATAACTCCAAAAAATGAAACAACTTTAATACAAGAATGTGTCATATCACTAAGAGTAAGATTAAAATTATGACAAGCACATGACATATATACTGCTCTCGTATTATTTTAAGTAATTGCTTTTGAACCCCTTGGTGTTTTCCCTTCATATTAAAACCATTATCATAACCTTGACCCCTCACATTATGGACATTAAGATTAAGAGACTTAAATGCATTTAATAATTCATTAAAAAGTCTCAATCCAGATGTGTCATTTATCTTCAAGAACTCTAATAAGTACTCCTCTATTTTTATTTTTTCATTTGACATATTCACACATCATACTAATAAACTCATTTATTCTTGATGGCTCAAATCTGAGGTACAATTATGAATAATATAAAAGTATTTTTCCTCTTTAATGATCCCTAGATAGAACTTCTAACATTATGGGCCAACAGAGAAATCAACTCATTTTGAATTTTGTGACCAAGATAATGATGATGAATTTCATGATTTTGAATACATCTAATATAATCTTGCATTATTACATCAAATTCAGTAATCAACTCAGTCAATACTAAAAAATTACCATTACTATCTTGGTAAAGAAATTGTAAAGGAGAAAGAATATTAGAGACAAGTTTTGATAATAACAGTTTCTGTTGTGAACTATCTTGGTAAAGTTTCTCATTGGATCCTCGAAAAGCCAAATTATATTTACCAAGATAATTCACAACAGAAACTGTTCTTATCAAAACTTATCTCCAACGTTCTTTCTTTTTTACAATTGCTAATCTTTATCAACTGTTTGATTTTTACTCAATCTTACTTTTAATTCATTTCAAGTTTGCATATTAGTCATATGCTCAATGCAATTCTTATATTCTTTGAGTCTCTCACTAAGACGCTTCTAATCTCTAAATCCATCATTTGAATGTAACATATAGGAGTTGAAAATTTGGAAAAAAATGAAAGAAGAATTGTTGGAATATGTTAGCTGTAGTGTTTTCATAGAATATGCATATGTATTTTAGCTATATCTTGGTCTGTAAATATCAAAATGGGATAATTTTAATTTTATATTAAACTAAAGACATATGGATACAATTTTTATGAAGGAATTGAATGTGAATTATATCTTTAAGGGTTCCGAAATGTGGCTTGAAGTTGAGTACAATATGCTGTCGTGGTGTGAGAACAATTTGTAGTATTTTGGGTATAACTTGCATAATACTGAACCAAAATGCATGAAATTGATGTCGTTAGAAACTTAGGACATATAGGAACATTTGTTTAAAAGAATTTATTGCCTAAATACCTCATTTTCTTTGTCAAAATGGCCATGAAAAATTGACTCGAAAATCTTTTTTGAGAAAAGTTGGAATTTGGAAGAACAAAGCTGGGATTTTTCGGATGGAAGCATCCCATGATCGTGGGAAGAGGTTAAACATCAATATGCTTCTTTTATGTGTGGTTTGGGACAACAAATGGTTAGGTACTTTCATATGATGCACGTTGGACTCCGTTTTTGGAGCCCAACATCGGAGTCATGAGGACCCCTTTTTGAAGCCCAACATCAGACATGGGATCATGAAGCTTGAGCATGGAGGGAGGCGTAGAATTTGAAAATTTAGAAGAAAAACCTTCGAAAGCAAAGGCAGGTGTCGCCGCGGTGAACAGATGCTAGAAAATCCCCTGGACCTTTTGGGAATTTTACACCGCGGTGAGCAATTGAACTTTCACCGCGGCAAGCCTGAAATTTTATTTTCGCTGCAACGACCCTTTGGTCTTGCCGCAACAAACTCACCACGCCAATGAAAATAAAAAGCTTCGGGCCAATTACGCCGCGGCGAAAACCTCTGAAGCAAAACCCATAACCCATAACTAATTGTCTTACTAAATGCCAACTTAAAAACCTTCAACCACTTACATTAATTCAACCCAAAGACAAAAATGGTTACGGACCTAACCACAAACAAGTTCTCAAAATCTTAATCTCAATTCTAAATCCGGATACTTTGCGAAAACATGAAAGGCATAAACAACCCAAATATTTTCATTGATATCAAAAGTCAAAAGTTTTTACAAAGCTTTAGTGGCATTTCAAGCCACAATACAAACAGTTGGTTTTGAGAACCAAAAATACAAAATACACTCTTGAACTAGTGAAACTTGAAATGCGGCTAAAGCCTTGTGTTTATAAAAACTAGCTTAAAAAATCCAATAATCTACTTAATTGAAGTGATGCCTTGACTCGCTTAACTATTCGATCTCTTGCTCATCATCTGTATATGGGACGGATAAGGGGGTGAGCTTAAAGCTCGTGGGTAACAGATTTATAATCTAGAAACAAGCAAAAATCATTTTCAAAACTCATTGCCATTGTACAATTTCGAAACCATAGTAATTTCGCATAAAAAATCACAGAACACTTATTTCTCAAAATTCTCAATTTATCAAACAATTCATGAGCAATTATAAATCATGTATGCATCAATCTTGTTAACATTTCATACGCACTTAAGCACATCGTAATGGTTTTGGTAGATCCATAAATATGACGCACTACACATTTCCACATAATGGTCCAGTGTAGTCGTAAACTTGAGGGAGTCCATGAAGGAGCTCCGTGCTACTAGCGGACAGGGGGGAGAAGCCTTTAACTTGGTCAACGTGTACGTGACATTTTTGAGGGACTATCACAAACCCACATAACAAATATTTCATAACTTGTAAACTTATTGCCCAAAATGACACTTTTTCGAAAACTTACTTTTCATATACTTGATATCATTTGAAAATCATTTCCGAAAATATGATTTCATAAACATGTGATCTTTTCAAAACACATTGTTTTTATAAATCATCATACAATTCACATATCAAACATGTAGCAATTTCTCAATTCATTTAAGACATAATTACGGCAACATTGATGAGGCAATTTAAATCATTAAATTTCCTTGATTTGAAGAAAACAATGAGTGACTTATTTACTCTAGTATAAACATGTACCTACCTTGAATTCCTTGGTTATAAACTTACTCATGGATGTCTTTCCTCTTTCTCCTCTTGTTTTGTAACCCAAATTAGGGGTTAGCATATTAAGCAAATTTAGTCCGACTTATATTCTGTCTCTTTGAAATTTTGGCATGCATTCATGGTATTTTCCGGGTAAGTTGGTTTAATGACACTTCGGATTTTTC
>JANZLC010000006.1:27639216-27650767 GCA_026413385.1 Erythroxylum gracilipes
AAAATAGTAATGAATATGCATTGTTAATGTCTTTTGAGGGTTCAATGAAAGAACTTTTCGAGGTCATATCCACGCTCGTAAGGGGATTGGGCTCCGAAAACGGGGTCCAACAGAATGTCTTCAGCACGAGTGCGTGACAATGAGACTATGCATTCAGGTTTTGCATTTATTGATGTTACATTGTCATATACCATATGCCCATAAAGAATGTGAGGATAACATAAAGATGTATCCCTTATGTTTGTGGACCTTTTGAGTGCTGATGAGGATGTAGTCGCCAAAGTGTCCTTTCAAGTCAGTATTTTGAATTATTCTGCTTGCATGTTGGGGGATGTCTCTAGTTTTATGTTTGGTTATTTTGCCTAAAGGTGTTGGCCTTACATAAAAATTTGAGATGTGCATAAAGGCATTAGATGGAGGAAAGTTGTTGCTCAAGTGATCTATTCATCTAAAGGTGGTAGTGTCATAAGAGTTGATGGTTTGTACTATGATCACTTTTATATGAAGTTCTAATTGCATATATTATGTATTCAGCCTAAATGTGTTTAATAATATGACTGATTGGATTCTCGGTACAGATATTATTTAATAGCTTTGAGTATCACTATTGATCTAAACATTGTCCTTTTGCAGTCACCTTTTCGATCAACAATATCAGTGTCACCATTGAAACTTTGATTGGTTTCAATACAAAGAAGTAAACAGATGATGTATTGAATGCTATAAAGACAGTTGAAATTGATATGGCCATATGGATAGATAGGTCATCTCCACCTACATCAATGAGCTCGAGAGCTCATAAAGTAGCTTATGCAGCTTGTGATTGATCTAATAGATTATATTGCATGACCATTAAAAATCCATACTTGACCATCTACTTAGTGGACTTTTGGACTCAGATATAGTGAAGGAGTTTCTTAGTAATGTCTCCCAGAGGTACACAGTCTTACCTAATGTTGAGATGAATGCGTTGATGTAAGAATTATTTTCCAAGAGGTATACAGGAGAAGGGGGAGTAATGGAGTACATATCAATAATGATCCATCTTCACGGAAGACTGAACATGTTGAATATTCCTCTTCCTAATGTCTTTATAGTTCACCAGACTCTGAATACACTTCATCTAGAGTTTAGTAAACTGGTGATGACATATTATTTACTAGATGAGGAATGGGACTTCAATGCTTTGATTGCCCATTATATTGTTGAGGAGGAGAAACTTAAGCTTGCTACTCCTACAACCCACGAAGCAACTAAAGGGAAGGAAAAGATGACGCCCGCTAAGTTCAAAGGTAGAAATACTAAATCTTTTCCACATGCTGATGTTGGTTAATCCAATGCTAGTAAAGGTCCTACAAATATAAACAAGCTAGCAGTATGAGGCCTAGAATGAAAGACTAAGATTATCAGGTAACTCCTTGGCTTATCAATTTATGAATATAGTCATATTAAGTTCTTACTGACTAGATAGTGGAGCATCTAATGAAGGTGCTTCCATAATGCAAGGGTTTATATCTAGGATAGAGCCAAATAAAGGGAGGGAGAAACTGATGGTTGATAGTAATGAAGAAGCTAATGTAATAACTATAGGAGATGTATGTACTGTACTTTGCTGCAAGGCTCATTTTGGTTTTTACATAACACATTTTATATATGATCTTTATATCAATTTTGGATAAAGAAGGTTAACGTTTTGTATTTAATGCTTATGTTGTATAGTTGTTGTTTAATGCAAAACATAATAGTATAACTTTCTTGTCATATGTTTTGTATAAAATATGTCTTACCCCAAATTAGATATATGTTTCTTCGTATCTTGCCAAACAAGTCAAAAAAGACGACCCTGATCAAGGATTAGTCATACATGTTGCGGCAAAAAGGTTAAGCCATATTTCGAGAGCTACAGTTGAGAGATTGATTAAGTAAAGCATTCTCTCAATTCTAGAATATGATGATCTAGAAACATATGTTGACTGTTACAGGGGTAAGTTGATTGAAATAAGGATAAAGAGGTCAACTCGTGTTTCTAGCTTGTTGGGTCTGATACGTATGGATATTAGAAGACCTTATACAATTGCATTGTTCAATTCTAAATGTATTATGACATTTTTTATGATTATTCCCATTACAGTTTATGTGTTCTTACTTAAAGATTAAAGGTTGAAAGCCGATTAGGAAAATTCATCAAGAGTCTCAAATCTGACCATGGAGGAAAATATCATAGCAACCATGGTGTTTTAGGACTTTAAAAGGTCCGTTTGTTAGATATATGGAATCGGTTGGAATAATGACTCCGTTTACTATGCCATGTAGTCCTGAGCAAAATGGTGTGTTACATAAAGGCATAATAGCACCCTAAAGGACATGAAGAAGTTGATGCAAAAGAGGACTAATCTTCCTAATTATTTAGAAGAGTGGAAACCCAACCTTACACACATTCGTGTATGGAGCTGTCCTATTGAGGTAAAATTGCATGCTTGTTCCGCTCATTACTATTTATTAAGATATCTCAACCACTCTAATGGCTATAAGTTTTAATGTAGAAAGAGGGACCGAAATAGTAGAATCATAAACAACTAAGTTTCTGGAATACAATGTCTATGATGATGGTGGGCCCTTTGACTCTTCGGATGATAGTAGAGTGTATACTACAGTTATTATGTACCCGCCACTCATACAGTTAGATCTGGTGGATCTAGGTCTTATTATCGTGTCTATACAAGAACAAGAACTCATACTTGTACATATAGTGGTTCCTAAGGGTAAATGATCTAATGCAGTTGCGTAGATCCACTAGAGTGAGATGACCTATTGTCCCATCTGATTATATAGTTTATTTGGTGAACAAGATTATGATGTTAGACATGTTGTGGATTTAGTTACTTTTACAGAGCTATTTTTGGACCTAATGTAGATTTATAGGGGGATGTAATGACTGATAAGATGCAAGCCATGAAGCATAGTAAGATCAGGGAGCTAGTTGATTTGTAGCAGAACTAGAAACCCATCAGTTGTAAATAAGTTTAAATACCTAAAGGATTTTGGAATAAAGTTCAGCAGTTTATGGGCTCCCTTAGTTTCTTGATGGTTCACTGAGGAAGAAAGGTTGACTTTAATGTTACCTTTTCTCCCGTGTCATCGTAGGATATATTTTGGGTGATTATGGTAATTGAGCTCATGATGATATAGAGTTACATCAGAAGGCTGTCAAAATCCCTTTCCTAACTAATAACTTTTACGAAGCGATCTATATGGAACAACCTGAAAGGTTTTAGGATCTAAATGGATCTGACATGGTTTGCATGTTAAGAAAATCAATATATGGTTTACATTAAACCTCACGAAAGTGAAACCTTACATTTGATAAGGTTGTAACCTCTTTTATCTTCATAGAAAATAAAGTTAAAAATTGCTTGTATCACAAGGTCAGGGGAGCAAAGTTATCTTCCTATTATTGCACGTGGATGATATATTGCTCACATTGAATAACTTGACCATATTGCATAAGGTTAAGTAATTTTTGGCCAAGCATTTTGACATGAAGGATCTTGGTGAAGCATCTTTTGTCCCAAGTATTCAGATTTACTGGGATAGATCTCAACATTCATTGGGCTTCTCATAAAGGGCATACATTGAGTATATGTTGCAAAGGTTTAATATGGATGATTGTAAACCTGTAGTAGCACCAATCTCTCATAATGAGAGATTCTCTTTGGCATAATGTCCAAAGAATAAAGTAAAGAGAGTGGTTATAAGGAATGTTCCATATTCTAGTGTAGATGGTAGCCTAATGAATGCTCGGGTAAGTATTAGGCGGGACATTGCATTTACTGTTAGATTGTTTGGTCAATATCTGGTTAACCTAAGTGTAGACTATTGGAATGTGGTCAAGTGAGTGTTAAGAAACTTAAAGGGAATCAAGGATTATATGTTGACATATAGAAAAGTCAACAGTCTAAATCTCGTAGAGAATTCAGATTTAAATTTAAGATGATTGAAAGTTCACTTAAGGTTACATTTTTATATTTACAGATGGTACAATGTCATGGAAGAGTGTCAAGTAGACACGGGTGATTTCTTCGACCATGCATATAGAGTGCATGCTATGAGGCTACTTCACAGGCGGTTTAGCTCAGAAACTTGATTTTTGAGTTGTCTGTGGATGATTCAATGGCTAGACCCATTCGGTTGTATTATGATAATCTTGCTACTATGTTGTTTAGTAACAACAAAGAATATCACAGGGTTTTAACATTTGAAGGTCAAATATTTTACTATAAAGGAGTTGATACGAAAAGGTGACATTAAGGTTTGAAGCATTTAAGGACTAAAGAAATGTAAGTCGATCCTTTAACTAAACGACTTCGCCTACTTATGTTTGAGAAAGTATACAATCTAAGTGTTTTGAAGTCCTTAGTTACTGTTAGTTAGGGGATCGTTATGTTTGCTCCATGTACATTTGTATATTTGTACAATTTTGATGTATTATGACAGTACAATGATTTTTCAATAAAGATAATCATTATTTATCCTGAGTAATACGTGTTATCATACATTGTCCCAATACATATGAAACTTTTAAGATTTGTGTCAATCTTAAGCATTTAAAGGTCATTGGGTATATATACAGATTGACCTTGATCCTATGTCATTTAGATGTATACAATTTTATATGGATAACTATGAATTTAGACATGACATAGGGGGATATAAGTTTTAATCAGATAAAGGTTCTTTAATGTAGTTTGGAATTCAGTAAGAGAACATAAAGGTTTTCTATAATGCAGTTTGGCATTTGGAGAAAGGAAACAAATTTTCTATAATGTTGTTTAGCATTCAGTGAGAGAAAACAGGATTTATCTAACGCAGTTTAGCATATACGATTTAGCATAAAGTTGGAAAAATCGAGACCTACAAACAAAGATGATATAGTTTAGATCATATAGGTATCATCTTAGTTTGCCACACTCCATTTTCTCATTCATGTTAGCGAGGTATTAGATATGCATGATTATATTGGATCTGTGTCACACATGACACATGCATTTGATACTTTTCAGTTTCGAAAGCCTAGCAGGACAGAATGAAGGATTATCATTATCTTTAGATCAAATATTTTGTTTTTAAACTTGGTTAGCCATACAGTAGCATGACTTAACCGAATTTTTAAATTGTTTTAAAACTTGAGTCAATACTGCAATTAAGTATTGTCTAAGGGGAGAATGTTGGATATTTTTGGCATTTCCCATAAAGTTGGACCACATTTAATTGGATTTTTTAGTTTTTCAATAACTTATCAGTTAAGTTACATAATTTGATCTAGATAAAGTGGCCCAATAAATGATCTAAACCAATGGGTCAAAGTTCGAGTGAAAAATAGATCTTGATCAGTGTGGACCGGCATATTGAGCCTGTAATGAGGAAGCCAAATATGGATGCTATATAAAAAGGTTAAGGTCTTCTTTAGTTGCTCATATCATTCGTAAGCATAAGGATTCTCTGATCCATTAAAAGAGATTATGTTTTGAGAAAACTGCTAAAAGGCTAAACCACATCCTAGTGAGCAGTTCTCGTGAAGATGGCGGTAGATTCAACCTCGTTACAGCCTTAGAATGGTCTTTTGAAGTTATAGAACCGAAATTAAGTATTTTCTGCATTTCTTCATTTGTTTCCCTTTTACGTTCGATCCAGGATACATGACTAAGGTCCCGTTACGTGTTACATCGTATTGTGGCGAAACACAGTTAGAGCAGATTTATTGAAACAAAGGATCCGAATTGTCACTCATGAGCACTGGAACAATCTATTTCTTTTAAAGAATTAAAATAAAAGTTACTTCCTTTTTTCATCACAATCAATTAAGTGTTATTGTATGAAAATAAAGTTTGAATGTGATATGGAAGAGATGTCACTTAACACCTTATAAACTTTAGATGAAAAACTCAATCCATCTCAATAAAGTACTAGACTATACAACAAAAGGTTGTTAAAAAACATTTCCTTTGGTTTAGTAGTTGAACTATAATTAGATTAAAATATATGGAATATAACTACGTTCATGAGCAATGGACAATGGTAGCAGTGTAGGCTTGACATGTAGCATCAATATCTGTGCTAATGAGACTACATCCTATTCCTAACAAGCTCCACAAAGTTGGAACAGACTAATTGATAAAGAGGACCTAAACCTATCTCAGAAACCTTAAGCCTATTCATAAAAGAACACTTGTCTAGTCCACCAAGAAAATCCATTATCTAGATATGAATCATACCTTGAAGATAATTTGGTACCACCAAATGTCAAAGGCTTGATTCCTTTTGACAACTAAAACACACCAAAGATAGAACGAACAACCGAAGAAATGCCAACGCACACCGTAATTATGAGTAATCTTCACAGTTCTTTATCCTATAGTATGGGGATTGAAAACTAAATTAGGTGTTTAAACCTGTCATCCATTAAAAACAGAGCTAAATATACCCAGAAAAATCTCTCATGTGACCACATTAATGAAGTAGCTTATGTCATGAAAATGGAAATTGAATCAGATTAACATATCCCAAGTTTCCTTTTCCTCCAAAACTAGTTAGAAAGGATACACCCACCATATAATTATGGCTATACATCAATTGCCATAGTACCATTCACTATCTTCCATATAGCAAATAAAGGAAAGATAGAAAAGGTAGTGGACCATAAAAGAAACTCAAGTAGTAACATAATATCAATTCAAAGGTAGAAATTATGAGTTCACCATGAAGGATTGCCTACTTAGTATTACTCCATTGTCATCATTTCAATAAAAAAACCAGCAATTAAAGTCAAAGGTGGATTTGAGCATGTTCACAAGTAAAAGTTGAGATAAGTGGACATGCTCCTAACTTGATAGGGATCATGATGTTGATTAAAGTGAAACATATTGATGCAATTATCTATCCATTTGTGTTTGATCTTAATATAGCAGCATTATACCCATAGGCAAAAGAGGCAACTATTGATAAATTTAAATATGTAAAACAAAAGGTTTCATTATAATGTTGATGTTCTGCATATCACTTAAAAAGGTAAAATAAGCGATTTCATATTATAATAGCACCTAAAAATATAAATACATGTCAATCCTCAGCCACCAATATATATTATAGGTCTATTCGTCGTTTTTTTCTATCTAAAAAATTCAAGCATGTTAAGCTTTCTTCCTTTTGACCTGAAGTTTAAAAGATATTTTTTAGCCAAATAACAAATATGCAATCGTTATAAGGCTCAAAACTATGAGTGTCAAAGGCAACGAGTGATCTTCCACCAATGAAAACATGGACATAGATTAACAAAAATGGCTAATGAAACTATATCTATAATTTGTTACAACCAGCACAAAAATGCTATTTCATTGATATGATAAAGAACAGTACAAGATGTCTATCCATCATAAAGTTCTTAGTTGTCTTTGTTGGATAATCCTGCATCCTTTTGAGCTTTTTAAATTGTCTTGTTTTGTTAAATCTATAACACAACAGTTAGGAGAAAGCATTTAGGAACCCGTACATAAGATCACCAGGCAGACTTCTAACTTAGTACTCCATCCCACGTTTTTGAGAAAGGAACAAGCTTCCTAAAATTCCAGATACCTCCATCGATAGGCATGAACTCAATAAATTGTACGTTACTTGGTCTATCACGAGTCAACTCTATTAAATCACATAGCTCATAATCATAATTATGGTACAGTTAACCTATTAGCAACCAGCATATGCATAAATTGAGAACCATTTCTCTGAGTTTAATATCAATAAAAACCTTCAAAGAATAACCAAAAACAAAAGGCAGCAACTCATCTTTAGAATTTGGAATAAAGGATATGAGAAAAAATGCTTTGGTACAAAGCTGATAGAAGCATTAGAATGAAATATACAAAGAATCACCAAGGAATATTAAAGAACATACTTTCACAAGATTGAAACATAGCCTATGGCAGCATTAATTAACTGACAACACTTTCATGCCCTTTCCTCCTAGTCATGAATTCAACTTAGTTGGAACTAATGAATGTAAGCTGATACTTACATAACATATATATTAAAAGTAGAGTGTCAAGGCATTTTGACAGAAGTTAGAACTAGTTGTTAAAGATCACGCAAACATTTCTAGGATTAATTGTCATCAAATTAACTTTTAAAATTAACTTTAATATTGCTTTGCATAAGCTATAGTGTGAACATTAATAAGAAGCCTACTAGGCACAAACCACAAAGAAATGGCTACAAGGAAAACATGATATAAAATCAATACCAACACCTATTAGTTTCATAAGGATATAAAATGATTAGCACTATATAGATTGTACATAGGTAGCAGATTCTTGGTTGATTATGTTTATCATAAGGAAAGTCATAAAAACAAACAAGTACTAATTTAACAACTAAAGGTGGATTATATCTAATATATAAAAGCCATCATATAAAGCTATCTATCAATAATTAAACTGTCCATGCATTAGTGCACAAAGATAAACTAACCATGTATATCACATATTGTTTTACAATAACAAATCCTCAAAAGAATAAACAGAAACTAAAATTCTTCTCTTCTCTTTTCATAAACTGAATACACTAATATATACAAAGTCATTTAAAACTTACCTGCAAGCTCATTATTAAGGATGGATGACCACGATTTGGAAACCAAAGTTCTAGCTCTCTCACAAACCAAGTCCCTCCACGATCATTACTAAGACACTACTTGATAATATACAATTAATGGTCAAACTTTATTAATTGAATTTTGGAATTAAAATATGTACGTCATTTCTAGTACCACTTAACAATTTAAATAAATTGATCTTCATTAAGTTTAGTTAATTTCTGAAGTCGATGTTGAGCTTAGCTAGGAAGAGCACTTCTAATGGATGACTTCCTACAGATTGAAGACATGCCCTCCTATAGCCTTCTCTCTTAGCCATGGTAAGAATTAAAACAAAAGGTCAATACAGTAGCATCAGATATGCAAATCTAAGAAGATCATAAGACAACTATAATGGGTAGAAAAATTCTTATTAATTGAGACGTAACAGGAGGTGTGGAATAAGAATATCAAAACTCCTTCAGGCAAAATGTTTTCTTTATTCATTACCTACAAATTCTATTGCATACTTTAATGATTGACTCTCAAAGTAATCAATTCCCTTTCTGAAAACATACAAACCAAATCAATGTTCAGAAAAGTCGTTCATATGATTTGCAAACAGAACACATAAACAGCCTCTTAATAAAAAAAATTCATCATTTTTAACAAACCACAAAACTTGCATTCAGTCCACAAAGAATGACTATGCATCACCACTTTGGAATCAAGTCGATTATTTGAAAATTAAACTACTGATAACAATAACAATCACCTCAAAAAAGAAGACCATCTGCCCAAATAAAAACAAAACTAAGATAACTCAATCATTCAACTACAACTCCTTAAAAAATTAAAGCCATTAACACACAAAAATGGAAGGTCTAATGTAGCGCCTCATTACCACGGGGTACGTACCGGAACACCCTGAGAACATTCCAGTACATAACCTATGATAATGGCGATCATTCACAACATTCACTTAAACATGGCATCATCATTCTTTATTCTCTTATAAGACATCATCAAGAAGGCATAATATTTTAAAAATCCAAATTTCCTCATTTCATTTCATAAATCCAAACGTATATACATTGAAGCTTTCAAACATCCATACATGTTCATCATCATATCCTAATACAAAATATACTACATGAAAGAGGAAATTACACAAAAATCTATCTAATTTTTCGATCTCAGCTGACTTACCTTTGAGCCATTTCTTCTCCCAAAAGTATAACACTATGCTTCTTGTAGCGTCTCTCAGTAGCTAATGTCCTCTCTCGATCCTGAAAAATCAATGTTACAATTTTGATGAGTTTTGCGAACTCAATGAGGCAACCATTATCGATGGTTCACTCAATTCTTGCAAAACATCACACATGTAACATAAAATTCACATCTTTACATTTTTGCATAAAACATCACATATCACTTTCAGAACAATTATACCTAACATTTCATTGCATAAAGCATCATATTCATGTGAGACTCACTTTCATTTATTATTGTCATTGTGACCGAATGCCTTTTTACTAGCCCATATCCCTTGTGGATACCAAGTTGTATTAGATAATGTCCCATATCCCTTAGTGCATACCAGGTACATTCACAACTGAGCCTAAAGCTCTGATCACAGTCTGAGCTTTAAGCTCTTTATACTAGCGACTTCGGTCACAACTGCCTTTATCTTTCGTGAATTCATGTATAGGAATGCATCACATTAACATATTCTCAATCAATCCCATGCTTTCACATTCACATTCAGAACACATTTATCATCGGACCTAGGTCTGGCATTCAACAAAAATTGTTGACAAAACATTTATTTCTTTTCATTCACATACAAGTAGCACTTTAATATCAAATTCATGCATCAAAAATCTCAGACCTTTAGTGTATGGAATCCAACAGTCAAACTCACATTCATAAAATCATTCAAAACATATCTAACACAATGAGTGAGACCATCTAAGTTACTCACAGTTTGCTCCCGATGTTGTTGCCTCAAAGTTCCGACAATGTCTAGATGTTGACGTTCCAAATACTCCTCTATAATACGCAATACATACACATATCACAATCTTACACAATTTTATAAATATTCATTGATGCACCTTTATGTAAATGAACAATGTACAATGCATGTTCAACGACATTCCTGGGTATTTTTTCATTATTCAAGTCACATAATCAATCCAATATCAAAACTCACTTAATTATCATTTATACTTAGGGTTTATACCTCAATAAAACACTTATAATCAAATTTCATAATTCATTTGATCAACTCAGAATTTTCCTAAAAGCAAACTTTTGGGTCCATTGTTCTTGATTAGCCATACAATGCAAATGGAGTAATTTGAGAACACTTTCTTCTAGAAAATTTTTCTCCTAAGTTTAAGTTTCTAATGAAACTAAAATCATACAATTTGGTTTAGTATTTTGAAAATTATACTCCAAATATTTCAAACTATTCTTAAACTAAAAAAATATTATGTACTCAATTTTAATTCAGATTCTGGAATCCTAGAGATAGCATTAAAATTAGATTTCCTCAAACAATTTGTATTATTATGTCTTTAGTTTACTCTAAATCAAGAATCATCTCATTTGGATCACTACCGATCAAGTTAAGAATAAAATACCGAAGCATGTTCTGTTGGATCCCGTTTCCGGAACCCAACTACTTACGAAAAACAGGAAATCCCGATATAATTTTTTTCTCCATCTTATCATCTTCCTATTCATCTTAAAACCATTCGAAACATCTTTTTATAAATCTCAAATATTTAATCAGATTCTTATCCTTATTCGTATTCCGACGTAACCCTATTTTATCGTAAATTGGACGGCATAACGGCTGTATTTGGACAGCCCAAAAATTTAAAAACATAAGAGAAAACACACTTCTAATCCAATAACCCAATA
>JANZLC010000006.1:27673724-27684735 GCA_026413385.1 Erythroxylum gracilipes
GTGTTGGGATTTCGGACAGGAGGTCCGATGATTGTGATGGTTGGTCTGAATTATTGAAGTGCTTTTTGTGTATGAATGGATGGTTATGATTTGTATATGAAGAATTAAATGAATTGAGGAATTGGAATTGATGATTTTCAGATAGGGAATTGAATTGTTTTAAATGACATTGAGTGAAAAAAATAATTTATACTGATTTGGATTGGTTTAGATCAGGATCGTCTTATAGTTTTCCAACACGTTTGTTTGTTTCTTCTAAAGTATGCATTTTCAGATGTCGGAGTTAAGAGTTCGTCCTTAAGCATTTTGTTTTCTTTGATTCCAAACCTTTCAATTTCTTTGGTTTCCACACACGTTTTCGATTCCTTCGCTTTTTGATCTGATTTGATTTTCTTCAGATTTCGCTCACTTTGACTTTTGCTTTTGATTTCCGTCCGTTCATTCGTTTTGCCGTTTGGCCCACTTTCGCTTTATGATTCGTTCTTTCGCTTTCACCCCTTTTTGTTTTTCGATTTTTGATTCCGAGGTTGGGTTCCAGAAATGGGTCCCAACATTGACTCTCTAGATTCTTCCATATATCCCCAAGAGATATAATCTCTGTAACATGGTACATGACCTTATTTGCCAAACATAATTGAATGGTTTCAACTAGTCACACCTATAACTCCTCCTAATCTAACTCATCTATGTCTTCCTACTTATTCTCATGCAACCCCTTCAGTAAGAATTGTCGTGCCAATAAATCATTTACTCTTTGTTACCATAGTCTAAAGTTATTAATTTAGTTAAACTTCACCACTTTAAATCTTACAAATGAAGTCATTATTTCCTCTACTATCCTCTGATACTATTTTGTCAAAAATAAAGTGTATGCAATAAAAATAGATTCATATGAAAGAAAGAATAATAAAAACCAACAGGAAGATTTTTAACATGGTTCAATTAATTTGGGTGTATCTACGTCCTCAAGAGTAGTGGTTGATTTTATATTGATTAATTAAAACTCTCCACTTGATGAAGATTACATATTTCTGTTATATATACCAAGTTTATATAAATATAGTTAATTCCAAACTCTAACTGGTATAATTTAACACAACTTGCCCCATTACTAGATACTACCTAGCTTAACTTTGATTTTTAACATGTAGAATCCTCCTAGAGTTTGAATTCCACTAAAAAATATTTCTAAGTAAGGGTAACTTTTGATATAGCCTAGCCCACGATTGTGTCCTAAGTCATCAATCTCACTGTCTTTTTATAGAATATGAAACAAGTTCAACCATGCCTATATCCATATACCGTAGTCCTTCTTTTTCTCTACACACTTAAAACATAGAATGTAACATAAACATGGCTTATAATATATCTTCTACAAAAACAACTTTACAATATCAACACGCCTATATCTTCAGCATATGTCTTTACCTCTAATTTGCAGAAAGGAATATTTCTATGGCCATGCTCTTGTTCTGGGGAATCTTTAGTTATGGAAATTAAAGAAGATGGTACGGTGTAAAGACATGGGCATATTGGTGTGGCATAGATATCATTGCAGAAGACACAAGCTAGAGAAGCAATATGATCTATAATTTAGGGATACATACATAATGAGCCCATGTCATGCTCTGGAATTAGACAATGAGATCCACAACTTGGAACATGGCCATGTCCATGGTAGATAACCATATCTAAAAGCATGTTTTTAGTGGAATATAAATTCTAAGAGGAGAATATAAATATAGTGGAATATAAATTCGAATGGGGAATGGTGAAGCCTCCTCTCTTTGGTATGATAATTGGTGTGAGGTAAGTCTTTTATATCTCCATCCCTCTTATCTAAGTATCAAGCATTGATTCCCTGACAATGCTAAGTTAAAATCTGTAATCAAAGACAATTAATGGCTTTGTCCTAGAAGAGTTAATTCAACTTTAAAGTGTTCCTCCCACCTTACAAGTATTGTTTTAAGACTAAAGATAAATTCATTTGGTTGTTACACCCTTGAGCTTCTTCACTAACAAATCTTGTCAGCAATTGTTTATTTTCTCTTTACTCAATTTGAGTTAGTGCAATTTAGTGTGGAATAAATACCAAATCCCCAAAGTATCCTTTATTTTATAGCTAGCCATTCTCTACAACAAAAAGCAAACTTCATGGAATTCTAAACCTAGACTGAAACTGTTGCTTTTGCTATCAACACTTAGAATCACTGTCATATCTATATTTCTATTGCCATTTCACTAAGGAAGTCTTGATTTACATTCAACATTCTTGGGAAGCTCATTGTGGTGTTATTGACTAGCAGTTACAGTCAATTAGATATGTAATCTTAACTTCAAGTCTAAGGATGATCATCACCTATTAATGATAGAATTTGGCTACACAATCTACTCAATTTGGTATAAAAGGAACTCTAGATTCTTCATAACTCCATTATAGAAATCTAGGCCCTAAAACTGAAGAAGTTTACATAGATAAGGGAAACCTCACTCACAAAGGCTGGGTAGCTCAACCTATCTCATCATATCAAACTTAAATTAAACCTATGATGTTGTCTCTTCCTAATTGGTCATTGATTTTTCTAGATTTTGAAAGTATATAAGCCCCTATTATAATTCCTTACTCTTTTGCTTTTTCATTTGATATATTTGGACAGCCTTTATCTTAGTAACACATTATTTTTAATTTTAAAAATATATTATTATTACATGCACCCTTATTAGTCCTATCTTTAATATTGTAAACTGAACTATTTAACATATATATAATAGCATGCATTCTCCTATTGCATCTATAGGAATTCCAAACATTCCTTATCTTAAGAAAGAAATTAAGGACGTTCTTAAAGAAAAAATTATAGCCATATGTGATGTGGGTATTAATGGTTCATGTTAAGTGAAAATGAAAGATCATTTTTTGTAGTTTTAAAAATTGAATCTAGGATTATATGATCAATATTTGTCACATTCTACATTGGGATGAATTAGGGATAACTAATTCAAAAGAGCATAATGGTTATAAAAGAAATAAAAGATGTCATTCAATTGCAAACTTTAATTTGATGGAATGAAAATGGTAGTTAAAGTAACAATAAAGGTAATAAGAGTCAAAATTTACTTTAGACAATGTTTTCCTTATTAGATAGGAAGTAACAATAAGCTAGATACGTTATCCTAGTTATTATCCTAGATATATTTACTTAAGTTTATAAAAGAACAAAGAATCCTTATTAAAGTAGGGTTCAGTTCCATTTTGGATATTTTAGTTAAGAATCACTTTGCTTTTAGAATAAGAGTTTTAATAACCTTTTTATATATATATTTGTACTTAACTCTTCAATAAATAACACCCAAAATTTTCTTTATAAACTTAAGTTTTAATTAGAAGGTGTGATGATCTTAGATTTTTAAGCTCTATAAGTGATCTATAGTTCTCTACCCTTCATTACTTATCTTCTTTATTAAAATTTTAACACTGTTAACCTAAATTCCTAATAACCAAAATCTGAAAATTTTGGCTATATCAAACCTATAATTTTAGCCATATTAAACCTAAAAGTCTATCCATATTAAACCGAAAATTCCAGGAACCTAAACAAATATTAGTCCTTAGATTTTATAAATTTTATAGGTTCTAACTACTAGTTTGATATATATTTTACTCATCCTACATCAGAACCCTTTCGAAAACATTTTTAAGTTGTCAATTTTCAATCCTTCAAAAAAATTTAAAAGCATTAAACAATATTTGGGAAAAAATAATTCAATATTATTTCAAAGGTTTCCAAAGTTTGTTTGAAAATAAAGAAGTTTTCTTTTACAGTTCAAAAAAATTGCTTGATTATGAAAAGATTTATACATTATGTCCTTTATATAAATGATCATGTAATAATTAACATTTAATTCATTAAAATGACTAAGATAAGGTTACAAGAAAGATTCCAATGATTATTACATATGAAAAATGCTCCGATCTTTCTTATTCTTAGACCACTTTACTTAGAATTTCTAGGAAGTTCTTGTACGTGCTACACTTTGATTATTTTCTTCATTTTATAATTTGCATAATTCATTCAATTAACTGCTTTACTCATTTTACATTTCTATTGAATTAGATATTTAATATATTTCTTTAATCTTTAACAAATTACCTTACTAGTATCACCAAATATAAAAATATTAGAAGTAACATGTTTTATTAATCAATTAGACATAATAGACTCAATCCTTATGATTAATTTCAATAAGAATAATGTCTCTTAATATAAGACTTCATAGATCCAACTTTAAGTATTTTGTCCTCACAACTCGCTTAGATTCTCACAACATCAATGATGTCTTTACAACATCTTAAACACAATTTTTATGCATACTTTTGTTACATGTCACATACTACGCAAAACCACACTCACCATTGTGATTTAACCTCCTAAATCCCATCAATAAACAAAAAAGTTGTCAAGTATTAATGTAACCCTTAGATTTTGGACAAAATTTTATCAATTCTAAAGATGGCAACGGCCATATACCTTATAGGCATCTTGATCTTAGCCTAAAGCCTGATCAGACTCAAGTTGTACGACCTAAAGCCCAATCAAACTTGAATCATGTTGATAGCCGTAAAATGATGTTTTTTTTTTGTGTGTAAATGACTAGAACGATGTTATTTTGCCTTAAGTAATTTTAACCTACAGACTAATACAATGTCATTTTAGATAGTTAAACAAAAACAATGTAATTTTTTAAGGGAGAAATTTAGTTGGGCTCTTTAGGTTGATTTCTTAACTCAAACCTAATTCTAAATTCGATCAACATATGCCTAGCATGTTGAATTTGGGCGAACTCTAATCAATTATAATAAATCAAATCATGTACAATATAATAAATTATATAAATCAACAATTAACATGATAAAATAGTCAATCACACAATTTTAGAAAGCCCTGTTGAGTGTATACAATTCTTCTCTAATACTAATGTACCTTAAATCTCTTTTTTAAATGTTATATAGATCCATTGGAATTATCTTTCTTTTCTTTTGATATCTCTCACACGCCTTCCCCGTCACCATTCTCTTGCTTTTCATGTTTTATTTTGCATAAAACAATATTTCTACAGCCAAATTTTGAATATATTAGTCAATATTCTGAATTTGCCTAACATTGTTTGACTAATTAATATGGTAAATTGACCGGCCAATATCCATAAATTAGTTAGTTAACATATATATCAATCAATGTCTCTAACTTTTTCGATGAACTTTCAAAACAAAATCTTAAATGTTTATTCATAGTCAACTATTCAAAGTATAGCAAACTCATTAATATCTTAAAATGATACTAAAATTTCCACATTTTACGTACGTAAATCCACAAATAACTTCGTATGTATCTAAGAATAACTTGCATAAGCACCACCAACTCTTTCTTCTTTTTCCTTTTTTCAATCCTTTCTTCCTTTTTATTTTTCCTTTTTTCACTCAATAAATTGATCTAAATTATTTTTAAGTAAAGATGGGATAGCGTTCAGTGGGACAAGTTGAGGCCATTTCTTCACTAGTTGTGGAGATTTACTGATTTGTACTTGTAGCGAGTGGCCCAGTAAAGGTAATGCAAGAAGTTCAGTCCACTTAATATGCACATCAACCAGTAGAATCTCTCCAGGTGATAGTGATTCAAGTTGCTACCAGATAGCCAAGGAACGAGTCGATATGCACCAGTGATAGTGTTAACTAAGGACACTATCACGGAGCTGAGATAGTATCCCATGGCCAGAGACGCCCATGAAAAGGATGTGGCCAAAGATCTCATGCTTAATGGAGCCTCTGTGAAGAAGAACTCCATCATGCCAGCTAACGTGAAAAGATCAGCTGATCCCAGAAACAAGTACTGTAAAGCTATCCAAAGAAATGTGATTGGTAGAGGTTTAGCTGAATTTACTAGTCCGGCTTGTTCTGCCACTCTCTTTCGCTTGATTTCCACCAAAGCAGCCACTGCCATTGCCACTATAGATAGAATCAGTCCTGTTCCTATTCTCTGCAGATGACTGATGCCGTTTTCGGATTTTCTCAGCTTTCTAGCAAAAGGAATGATGATATGGTTGTAGACTGGTGCTAGGATCATGATGAAGATGACCGGGAAGACAGGTAGAGAAGCTGGTGGCACTTTAAAAGAGCCAAGGTTTGTGTTCATGGTCGATGCTTGTTGAACAGAAAAGGTAGAGAGTTGTGCAAGGCAACAATTTAGCATTATGGTAGACATGAAGATGGGTAGTATCTTAAGTACTACCTTAACCTCTTCTACCTCCTTCATCGTGCATTGCAGCTTTGGATGAACTGCGTTTTGTATCATTGCTCTGTCAAGGAAGTTGAGATTTCCCACTGGATGTTCACTTGCTGTCATTATTCTAGTATCACCGTCCTCACAGTTGCTGCTAGTTTCGGTCGTATGAGATGTGCTTGTGTCCCGGATCATGACCATATTGTCAGAATTCCTGGTTTTGTAGGTTTTGTATATGGATGCAGAAAGAACCTGTGGATCGAAATTGAGAAGTATTATTTGGGGAAACTCTTGCCTTTCAATTTCACATGATTATATGGGCATGCAATTGACATATTTTACCTTCAACACGGTTGTGAGTGGGCTTCCTGCAGGATTTTTGGTTCTGTAATTTGGGGAGCCAAGTAAGAAGATAGGAATTGAAAGAAGTATTGTTGCAGTGGAAATCCCAAAACCCCATTGCCAGCCTTTGTTATCTTCTATCCATACCACGAACGTTACTGCAACTAGAGCACCGCAAGAGAGACAGAACACGTAATAATTGAAGAATGCTGATCTCTGCTTTCTTCCTCTTGGTGTAGTCTCATCAAACTGCTCTGCACCATGTGGAGGAAGTGAACCTTTTATGCCGCCAACACCCAGTGCCGCCAGATACAGGCCTCCAAACAACATTGCTGCTTCTCTGCTACTAACTCCCTCGCATGAAATCCTGGCCTTTCCCCCCAATACGCATGGTGGTGGCTTAAGTGACGGCACCAGAGCTTGAACTGTAAGAACCAACAAGCCCTATTCATTGGTGAAGAAGGATTAGTCAGTGAAAGTTGGATTAACTTTTCGCATTTGTAATCACTATCACTCCTTAAGATGGTTGTAGAAATATCTTTGCCAGTGTACCTTGCATACGATTGGACAACTTAGTGCAATTGCTTCATCTTTTTTCGTCTTTCCTTTTCGATAGGTCGGTTTGTTATTTTCCTTGTCGAAAGGGAACTCTAAGTTCTCAGAAATTCTGATAGGTTTTGATAGTAGCTGAGGGCCTATCTGAGTGGGGACATTGTTTGTTTGCTATAGAACCTTAGGCACATGTCTGGATGTGGACAAATCATTTTATGGCTTTGTCTTTCTTCCGACTCTTGACTATGTTGCCTACCCTGATACTATTTTCTAAAGGGTTGTGACAGGCCGAAATGGGCAAAAACCACCCCCCACCCCCCCATAATCATAATTGGCATTTATTGTGCTTAAGGTGGCTGTTCTTTCGGTACAACGAAAATAAAATAAAATGACAAGTGATCAAATACTTGTTAGTGATCATACCAGAAATTCGATTGCAGCACTTATCAAATAGATAGAATAGGTAGTAAAATAAGCGTCTGCTAGAAAGCCACCAAGTACTGCAAGAAGAAAAGCCGTGCCCATGAAGTTGGTGACAATGTTGGCAGAGGTGGATGGAGAAAAGTGCATAAACTTGGAGAGGTACAGAACAAGGTTACTTGCATTGGCGAGGTATGCTAGATTCTCCAACACCTCCACAGCTAAGGTTTCAAACATCACAAGAGTTCAAGTCATATATTTTTAAACTGTCACAACACAAGCTTCTGAATCATAGCTTGCTTACTAACAAATTGTACAAAAATCAGTATCAGAAGAAAATTTGTTTTCAAGTTAGGTACCTACCCAAGACAAAGGAGGCAGCAAGTGTTCCGCCATGGCGACCTCTTCGCGCAGGTCTATTCCTCCAGTCTACGTAGCCTTCCCATGTGCTTAACGTACATTCTTTGTCCTAAAATGATGATCCAAAGAATTCGGCTACTGTTTCAACCAAGTAATGAAGCAAAGGCAATATTAGAAAAAGGGGGGTGAAATCTTACCATCTTATTTAAATTCCTCTTTTTTCTGGTGCCTTGTGTGTGTCTTCTGTCTTGTAAACCTTAGTTGCAAAGAATTCTTAGTTAGAAGGGAATGCCTGTATCCGAGTAATTTATAAAGGATAGTTGTACAGTAGTCCAAGCCAAATGGAAAGGTCTAGACTTGATATAAACGACTAGTCATCATCTTCTTTTGCCGTGTAAACAACGACGCTTTCTACTACGTGAAAAGAAAACGACCTCTGCAGCAAAGTTACTGTGAAGCATGGTTAGTAAGATTTGATCAATGAGGGAGGAGTCCAAAAACTCCAATCTCATTAACTCATTGTATTGGGCGTAAAAACTTATGCATTCATTGTTCTGAAACTAAATTACTGGGTTGAAGAGGATTTCTACAATGGATATGTAGATAGCCAGAACTATATATCATCACTAAGATAAAATTTGACTACATCCGCAACTGAGATTGGATGCAAACTTAATCAGCCACCAACTCTGATGGTAAAGTTAGAGCATGGCTTTTCAGGTATGTCCCACGCACCCGATCACCGCCCTAGCAGTGCTATGACCACTTTGTGTCCTGAACCTAATCGAAAAAGACCAACGTTTGTCTAATTCCTACGTCTGTTTATTATCCTACGCTCATTTCTTCTTATTCTTAAAAGCATTCATTTTTCAAGTATACCTGTCACAAGAACTTATTACTAAACTTGGATCTGGCGGCACGAATTTCACTTTGGCATCTCTCTTCAAGTTGGAGTTTGAGTTGTTTCTTCTTACAACTGGACTCATCCTAGTGTCATTGCCTAATTCGTTTTCATTTGCACCAGGTAAAGTCAGCTTCATTGCTGGGCTACCTTTATTTCCTTCATCTCCTTATCATTACAACGTGTGGATGCAAATCTCCAGATATCGTTGGGTGCGTGGTGAGAGATCTCCAAACTGGGTGGTCAGGAGCCTTTGGTCCTCCCAGTTCCAGCTGCAGCACATCATTATCAAACAACAGTAACTTCTAATCGTGTGCTTCTATTTACTTTGCCATCTGTTTTCCCAAAAAGTTACACCTTTTTGTCTTATTAGAGATCTGAAGGCAAATCTTGAAAAGGATTGTAGGTTATAAATTCTGTTTTTATATCAAGTTACAATCTTCTTCTTTATGCAAGTTGGTTCTAGAGTCTGGATTCTCTGTCTGATATTACGATATTTTACTTTGTCTAACGTCAAAACTAACGCCGTTTTTGTTTAAAATTTTACATACGCGTCTGGCTCCTTTCCTTCCTAAGCCGTTTTAAAGCCACAGCCATTTTAAACAAAAACGCTTCTACTGATAGCGAATTTTTTATTATAATATATATAGTCAATTAAATTTTTATTTATTTTAAACAAAAAAGTATATAATTAATTATTTGCCTTTATTTTAAAACACAAATAATTTTTCTTTGTTTGTTTTATTGTTTTTATCTTAATGATGAGTATAAACATATATTTTTATCCTTATTATTATTAAGAAAAAATAATAATAACAAGGAATTTAATCATATTATTTAATATAATTAATAACTAAATAATTAACTAATGATAAGAATAATAGTAAGCAGAAATTTTATAATTATCATAATTTAAAACAATTAAATTAATAAGAATAATTAAAGAAACATAATAATAATTATTAATAATATAATGGTGAATAATAATGAGGAATATAAAATTAGCACAAATAATAATAATTCCTAAAATGATTTATAAAATAACAAATTATAAGGAATTTATAATTATCATAACTGTAAACAAAGAAATTTTATGAATAATTAAAGAAACATAATATTAATTTATAATAATATAATTTATAATAATAATACAGAATATAAAATTAGCAAAAATAATAATTCTAAAAATAATTTATAAAATAACAAATTATAAGGAATTAGCATAAATAAACATATATTTTATCCTTATTATTATTAAGAACAACATTAATAATAATAATAATAATAATAATAAGGAATTTAATCATATTATTTAATATAATTAATAACTAAATAATTAACTAATAATAAGAATAATAGTAAGTAGAAATTTTATAATTATCAAAATTTTAAATAATTAAATTAATAAGAATAATTAAACGAACATAATAATTATTAATAATATAATGGTGAATAATAATAACGAATATAAAATTAGCTAAAATAATAGCAATTCTAAAAATAATTAATAAATTAACAAATTATAAGGAATTAGCAATAATAATAATAATTGTATAGAAGAACAAGAAAGAGGGGAGGACGGAGAGTCACAATCGCGAGATCACCTATTCTCTTCCCCTTTTCTTTTTAATTTTATTATTATTATTAGTATTATTATTATTATTATTAAATTCTTTTTTATTATTAAATGTATTTATTTTGATTATTATGATTATATTCCTTATAATTGTTTAATTTTGTTTTCTTTAATTTATTTCTATTAATAATATAAAATTCCATCTTATGCTTAATTTCCTCCTTATTATTTTTAAATTTAGAATTCTTAATTATTTAATTAATGTGATTATTATGATTAGTTTTGTACTTCAGTATATTACTTATTATTAATAAATGTATTTTTTTATTAAAAATGTTTATTATTATTCATAACATTATTAAATTCCTTATTATTATTAAGTTTATTTATTTATTTATTCATTTATTCATTAATTTATTATCATCATCATCATGATCATCATTCTTAAATTTATTTATTAATTTTATTTTCATTATTATAAAAAGTTAATAACTGTTAAATATTATTATTAAATTTCTTCTGATTGTTATTAAATTTATTGCTGAGTATTTATTATATTTATTATTATTATTATTAAATTCC
>JANZLC010000006.1:27684835-27696535 GCA_026413385.1 Erythroxylum gracilipes
TAAATTCCTTATTATTATTAATTTTGTTCTTAATAATAATAAGGATAAAAAATATATGTTTATACTCATCGTCAAGATAAAAAGAATTAAACAAGCAAACAAAAATTCTTTGTCTTTTAGAATAAAGGAAAATAATTAATTATGTATGTTTTTGTTTAAAATAAATAAAAATTTAATTGACTATATACACTATAAAAAAAATCGTTATTAGTAGAAGCATTTTTGTTTAAAATGGCTATGGCTTTAAAACGGCTTAGGAAGGGAAGGAGCCAGACGTGTCTATGAAATTTTAAACAAAAACGGCGTCGTTTTGACTTCAGACAGAGTAAGACACCGTAATATTGGACAGAGGATCCGGACTCTTAATTCTAAGCCTATCATCTGTAACATCACACGCTTCAAGTTAACATCATATAAGGCCTTTGAACCAACCAATAGGCTTATGATTCATTGATTCTTAACAGGTATAAGGCCTTTTGAATTGTTAGTTGACAATTAAAAAACACAACTTTATAAAAAGATCAACTAAATAACACAGTCATATGTGATGACCATGTATTCACATGATTCCGGAGACTTACATGGTTTCTATACAATCGTGTAAATTAAGGACACAAGTGTGTTACACCCTACATGATCGTGTCTTTCCCAAAAGAGCTTCATCTACTCATTCATCATTCCTACAAACTATAAAGGCTTCAACAATTACTGAAAGTCTCAAAATAAGGTTGGAAACTGGACAATCTCCTCCTCCAACCAATTATGGGTAAGACATGTTATGCTTCAACAATTACTTGAAAGACATCTCAATAAGCTTACTGCAAAGCTCATGCTTACTTTCAGAAACCACTTTAGTTAATATATTAGTGTCATTTAAGTCTATATAAATCTTCTTCAACATCAATTGTTGCTCCTCAATCACATACCTCAACCAATTATATCTGACATTTATGTGTTTTGTGCGAGAATGATACATGGTGTTTTTGCTCAAGTAAATAACACTTTGACTATCACAAAATACTACATAATCTTCTTGCTTCACATTTAACTCTTAAAGGAATCTTTTTAGCCAAAGCATTTCCTTATAAGCTTCCACTGCAACTACATATTCTGCTTATGTTATAGATAAAGTCACACACTTTTGTAGCTCAGATTACTATAATATAACTCCCCCTATACTTGAACAAAAAAACTGAAGTATATTTTCTTCCATCAAGATCTCTAACCATATATGCTTCTATATAACCTTCTAGAATTAGCTCCCTATTACCAAAACACAAACTCCACTTTGAAGTACCTCAAAAGTATCTCAAAATTCATTTTACTGCTTCCCATTGAACCTTTCCTAGATTAGATAAGAATCTACTCACTTACCCAATAGTCTGTGCAATATTAACCTTGTACATACCATTGCATACATCAAAGACCTTACTGTAGAGGAGTATGGAATAGAAAACATACAATCTTTCTCCTTTTCTATTGAGGGACACACACGCTTGCTCAACTTGAAGTAAGGTATCAATGGCATGCTAACTGGCTTAACATGCTTCATATTGAACCTTTCTAGCACCCGCTCAATATACCTTTCCTGTGACAACTGTAATTTTCTACTCTTGATTTTCTAGTTTATCTTCATGCTTAGAACCTATTTTACATATCCCAAATATTTCATATTAAAAGATTTAGACAAATCCTCCTTCAACTTTTGGATTCTTATAACATCTTGACTCACAATTAGTATATCATTAACATTTTAGAAGAAGAATGACGAAGTTATTACCTGTGAACTTTTTGAAATACACACACGCATTGGCATAAGTTCACTTGTAACCATAATCGATCATAAAAGAATACTTCTGATACCACTGCCTTGGAGTTTGTTTCAACTTATAATATAAGCTTTTCTTCAACTTACAGACCAAATTCTCCTTTCCTTTATCTTTGAAAACTTATAGTTGCACCATGTATATCTCCTCTTCCAAATCCCCATGCAAGAAAGTTTTTTTAACATCCAGTTGTTCAAGTTCAAGATCTAAACAGGTAGTCAATCCAAAATTATTCGAAGCAAGGTCATCTTGACCATTAGTGAGAAGATTTCATCAAAATCTATACCCTTATTTTAACTTAACTCTTTCACCATTAGTCTTTCCTTGTGCTTCACTCACTTATTATCAACTTTCTTTATCTTGAACACTCATTTATTCTTCAATGCCTTTTTTTTCCTTTTGGAAGCTTCATAAGCTTATATGTATTGTTCTTCTTAAATGAATTCATCTCTTTTTTCATACCTGTAAGCCAAAGATCTTTATCTTCATAAGATACAACTTCTTGCACATTCTCGGGCTCCCCTTTTGCAGTAACCACTAGATATTCTACATTTAGATATCTAGTAGAAGGCATTTTCTCCCTTATCGACCTTTAAATATGTATTTCATCAATTGTTGGATCTGATTACTTCCCCTGCTCATTATTCTCAACACTTTCATAGTCAGAATTGTCTGGATATGGTTTATGTAGCTTGTCATTATGAAGTTGTATCTAATCACCATCAATGTGTGTTTGGTCACAGACTTCATCTCCTTTATCTGTAGACTACTCAATATTAAGAGACATTGGATAAGAGCTAATAATGTCATAAGATACTATATAGTGACTTATCTTCTCTCAAAAGATCAGCACCTCTTTTGCGCTCCTAGAATACCACATCCTTACTCTTGACCACCTTTTGCCTCTCTAGGACATAGATTCTAACAAACTGATCATCACCATAGCCAATAAAGATGCAAGGTGTTGATTTTGAGTCAAGCTTCTATCTCTTGACTTTGTGTCAAGCTTCTATCTCTGATACTTGGGTAAGTTTCTAAATACCTTATGGCCAAAAACTCTTAGATGATGATATGTGAGATCTCTACCAATCCATGCTTTTTCAAAAATCTCAAAATTCAATGGAACTAATAGAGTTTGGTTGATCAAATAGAATACAGTTTGAACTATTTTGCTTCGAAATGTCTTTGGTAGCTTGAACATTCTAAGCATGCAATGAACCTTCTACACAATTGTATGTTCATCTTCTTAACAACACCATTATGCTATGGAATACTAAGTTCAGTCTTCTCATATATATTGTCACGCGATGTACAATATTCTTCAAACATCTTAGAAGTATATTGCCCTCTATTGTTTATTTGTAGGCACTTTAGCTTCCTTTTCTACCATGACATGAATTCAAATACTTAGCTTTTGGCTTTTAACATATATGTCTATGTCTTCTTTGAAGCATCATCAATAATGTTACAAAATATTTGTTATCTCCTAGTGACTCCTCCTTAATAGGGCCACAAACATCTGAATGTACCAACTTTAATAACTATGTCTTCTCTATCGATCTTCTCTTGAATGAGACGATATTCTACTTTCCTGTGAAGCAATGATCACAAAGATTAAGGGGTAAAAAAAAATTTGACTGGGATAAGGATTTACCAACTAGTAACTTTATTCCCCTCTCACTCAGGTGCCCTAATCGTTAATGCCACAGATTTGGAGAAGTTTGCTCTTCGACTCTGTATACTCTTCCACCACCACATACCTTCAAGTATTTCTTGTATAATATGTAACACAACTCTCCTAAAAAAACAATCATTGCTCCCTTAGATAATTTCCACTTTCTATCCTCGAAATTGTGCTTAAATCCTTCTCAATCTGATACTTTTGTCAATAATAGATTTAGTGTTAAATCCGGAGTGTGAGGTATATCTCTCAAGTTTAGCAAACATTTTAACATTTGTTTGAACTCAGATATCACCCATACTAACAATATTAACAATCTGAGCATAACTTTGATTACTCATCTTTATGCTCCCAAAGTCTTGACTCTTCTAGTTTAAGAAGTACTCCACTTTTGGAGCACAATGATATGATGCTCCCGTGTTAATCAACTACTCGAAACCTGAATCACTAATATGAAAATATTCACTTGTTGCACAAACTAGGGAGACCTCATCATCTCCATCATTTTAATTGTCGTGCTTTTTTTTATCCATCTTCCATTTATAGTAGAACCTCTTTATATGCCCTAGCTTATCACAATTGTGACATGTCTTCATGTCTTTGTCACTTCTGGACTTCGATCGATTCTTAGACTTGCCACGCCATTTAGGACCTTTGCTCTTGCTTCTTTCGGCCATGAAAGTCTGCATGTCATCAACTTCCATCTCTTTTCTTCTAATTTCTTCTGCAAACATACTCTTTTTGATAACATCCAAAAAGAGCACACCTTCAGGAGTTGAATTGTTAATCGTTACCACCAGTGTCTCCTAGCTATCTGGTAGCGAACTCAATAGGAACAAGGCTTGAAGCTCATTATCAAAAATGATCTTCATTGTTATAAGCTTATTGATTATATCATGGGAATCACTTAGATGCTCTAACACATATTTCCTAGCTTTCAAATTCAAGTTCACAAACCTTTTAATCAAAGAGACCTTGTTATGAGTAGTCTTCCTTTTATAGAGTCCTTCTAGATTTTTTCACAGCTTAAAAGGATATGATTCTTAAGACACATGATTGAATGTGCTGATTTCAATTTATTTTTTAATCATGTGTAGATTTTCTACTTTATCTTTTCCCATTATTTATCTGACATCTTCTTAAGTTTTAAAGGGACTTCATCTTTCACACCTTTGTCCACTTTAATAGGATCAAAGAGATCCTTGCAATATAGAAAATCCTTTATCATGAGCCTCAAAATAGAGTAGTTTGTTAACATCAACTTGACTATAGAGTTGTTTCCACCTTCCATCACGATGGCCCTAATAACACTTATTAGGTGATAAGAAAAAAACAACAGAAACACAACCTTCTAAAATGATAAACATAATAGCAACATCAAAGTACTCTAATCAAGTTTAATCTGTTACGATCATTATGAGAATAAAAAAACTCAATAAAGAAGCAAACATCGAGATTTACATGAAAAATCTTCCAATGTAGAGGGAAAAACTACGGGCCAAACTGACAAGAAAATCTATTAATCACAAATAAAAATTTACAAAGTTTGATCTCTCTCTCCATAACAATAAGTTGTCTCACAAAGTTTCAGGATTGAAACTAAAGTTGATGTGCAAATTATCAAACTCTCAACCAATCCCAAAATCAATCAAATAAGGATGAGAATCATAAACTACTTGCTTTCAATCTGTTTTCTTTTCCTTTTAGGTGTTTTTTGGCCTCTCGGTGGTGAAACTTTTGTCTTTTCCTCTTTCATATCCTGAATTAATTTTTTTGCATCATACACAACCATGTAAGTGACCTTGTCTCTTCTAATGTCACTTAAATTGCAAATGTCTCTTTCAATGTCATTTATAATGTACACAGTTTTGTCTCTCTTAGAAGAACTTCATCCACTCGTTCGTCATTCATATGAGTTATAAAGGTGTCAACTATCACAAAAAAGTCTCAAAATAAGGGTGGACACTCAATTTTTTTGGAAATTTACATTTGGAGTAAACCCACATGGGAAAGAGACATAAGGATGAAGTGAGTTACATATAAAGTTAGGACTTATAACCTATTACCTTAAGGTTTTGGGTTAAGATATGATGTCTTATTGTATATGGGCTCATTTAGATCTATTTTAATTTCTCTCTAAGCCCCCTCAAAAACTCTTTATTTGTATCAGAGCCAAGTTGGCGAAGTCTAATGAATAAAGATTCATAGATTTGGCTGAGATGAGTGGATGATTCATGAAGTGACTCAAATGTCTTTGTATGAGCTATGGGTTAAAGGGAAGCTAGTCTGCTATAGATGGATCCACTTGCGAGGGAGAGATGTTGAAAATTCAAAAGTGGAGTAATTCCACATTAGAAAGAGACATAAAGATGAACTGAGTTATACACAAAGATAGGACTCATAACACATTGCCTTAAGGATTTGGGTTGAGACATGATGTCCTAACTGTAGATGAGCTCACTTGGATCCAATCTAATTTCTTCCTAAGCCCCATCAAAAACCCTTCACCTTTCAAGTTGGTGAATTTTGTTTTCTTAAATTGGGAGAGCAAGAAACAAATTATGGCTATTACAAGATTTTATTTTAAAGAAATAAAATTGGAAAAGCTTATTGAAATGTCTACAACATTCATTTATCTATTATATATAATCTCTATTTAAAACCCCATCAAGTGATATTCTTTATATATTAGTAAGCCAATAAACAAGTTTAACTAAAAAATCGTGGGTAAGAGTTGATCCTCTAGTTATATTATAAGTAATGTATTAATTATTCAATTCGAACTAACTTGATTGTTGAATTTGAAGTAATGCTATTAGATCTGATATTTTGACTAAGAAGATGATTGAGTTTATTTGTCTCTATGGTTTATGATGTAGTAAGTCATAGTTTCTCTTTCTCTTCGTTTGTAGAACAGTTTTCTTTAGGCTATGGGGTTTCCTTTTTGATACTAATCAACTATTAAATGTCGAATTATTAGTAAGCGATAACCTAAATCTAGTAACAAACTATCAGCTACGTATGTTGGGAAATCAGGATGGGATTCAATCATGCGCGCAACAGAATAACTATAAAATTTTTTTGCTTAATTTTTTGAAAAATAAGTTCACTAAAATTATATAAAATTGTTAACGCATAAATCATAATAAAACATGAATCTTAATTTGTACCTTATTTTGAAACTTGATCATATTCTTGTCATATCTCTCAAACTATTTTCAAAAGTTATTTATCTCAACCACCGTAGCTACACAAGTGTCTAGCTTTTAACTATATCCACAGAGCAAGTAGAGATAACTCTACAACAATTGTAGAGAGAGTTAAGCAATGGGTGCTAGCTCTATTAGAGTTTAAGTCTATTTATAATAGGTTTTGGGTATTTTAGTAATTTAATTAAAATTAAACTTTAATTATAATTACAAATAATTCTAATTAAATATCAGTTATGCCCTAATAAGATGTAATATCTCGTACTGATCCTTATTTATTAAATACCTCATATTTAATTATAAAGTTTCTCAAACTTTACAATCAAGTCTAACTTGATTAAAATATCTTTGCTCTCTTTAACCTATTTTTAATATCTGACTCATTAAGTTCCTAAATATGTTAGCAATGAATTTAAATTATAACCCTAAATCATTTTTAGGAGTAGATATATTAAACTCCTCTAATTTATCTTTAATTATCTAATTAAACAATTTATATCCATAAATCAAGATCGGCATCTAGCAATACATCATGACCACCCAAATATTTAAGAATGTTAAAATAGTTTTAATTAATCTTTTTGTACATAATTTTTTCGTGTAATTTGATTCTTTCTTCATACAATGTTCTGATTAGACATAGAGCATAAAATTAATGTCTACTCTATTATGAGTATAATAATATTAGTTATCCACCATTAGCTATTTATTCAATTAATGACATTTGTAAATTATTTACAAAATGTCATTCTACCTTAGTCAAGGATTTCTTGAATCACTACTAATAAAAAAAAATGAAACATTCTCCCTGATTGCTTTAGGGTGATGATTCCTATCTTAATCACTCAACTACCTCCATATAGTTCATGCTACATCTAATCACTACTGAGTAAACTAACCATGATTAGAATATGTCATAAGTAATATCAAAATATAATTATCCTATACAAGATAACTTCATAAATCTCAAGTCAAATGATCACTTATATAATCATCATAATGATAATTTCCACAGACATACAAGTAGTATTCCAAATAGATTTCTCATATGCGGTCAATTTAGTGAAGTTATTCTCTAACAAGCGCCCATACATTTATTTAAATATCTCCATACTTTAGTCTATGAGATCGACTACTTCCTTTATAAGGAAAAATATAATGATTGCTAGTCTTTTGATGTTCTATTAATGTCCCATCTTAATAGAATGACTGGGAAAATTAAAGGATAATACATAAATGTAATATGAATCTCATAATTATAATCTCAACATAATTTCATTTGCAATGTATAATTATCTCATAGACTTTATCATATACATATAAATATGTACAAGGCAAAGAATGTCTTTAAATTATTTTGTTACTAAACTACACTAACTGATTGGCTCTATGGCGTAAACCGACATTCTCCCACTTGCACTAAGCCAATGGTTTAAGTATCTTACATCATATCATTATATGATGATTATGTTACTGCTAGGATAATAGCTTAATGAGAGAATTCTAATAGATTTTCTATTGTGAGAACTTGCTTAAATCTTAAAAATTTCATCTTAATTATCATCATAATTAAGAACAACTGCATAAATACATCTTTGGATCTTTGATGAGACCTTCCTTTTATATGCCAAAGGGCTCTAATATTCCACAATACATTACTGTCTTAAACAATGCAAGGAACTATATCAAGTTCCCTAAATAATTTATTGATCCAGTTAATCATTTCCACTAAATGAAAAATGTATTATGGATTAATTAGCAACCATTACTACATTGGAACCTTTCCAATATTAAAATGATATTATTCTAAGTAAACTATACCTTAATTAGGAATTACTTCTAAATTTAATATCCATATAACATTGAACTCAAATATCAACTTATACATAAAATAATGGATATCTTTAATACTTCGTAAGCATTAAATATATCAAATACTCAACATTTTTAATACATTATCTATATACTTGGGCCTAGAATAGGTAAACAACTTCCAATCTATCTCTATAAATCTAACTCACAGAATTAAGTTGTTACTTTCTTAATATCCAACAAGAGTTGTTATTGAACAATTTTATTTTCAACAATTGAAAAATAGAATTATTGTTCTCTGTGAACAATATATCTCTGCATACTCTCACTGAAGAGGACAATTATACTCCTACTAAACTTCTTGTAGACATGATAAATTTGCAATCATCTCCAAAACAAACTATTTGAATTCATCACAAAAGTGAATCTTTCAATGTTTCGTAATCTTTTAACTATATATCAAATGCATCAATAAAGATACTAGTTTTAATTGGATGTAGAGTCAATTGTTTACAAACTTTTGAGAATCTTTCCCCTTTTTTTCTTCGAAAGGGAAATAAACAATACAAGTCTATTAGCTATTTTTATTTAGGATATAGAAAATAGAAAATTAAAAATTAAAAGTTTGTAGAGAAACTGGGCTTCTGGTACTAGTGAAGTTAATGGCTTTAGCAAGAATGGGCTCACATACGGACTTTTGATAGGATCATTCCTTGGAACTCACTTGTAATCACCTGGGTCATCTCGCCATTTTGATCATGTCATCTCTCTATTTTGATCATAACACCTACTAGCTAGCTCTCGCTTCAACAACTTGTTCACCTTTACTGAACTGCACTAAATGTCGTTATCCATTTTAGTCTATAATCAGCCATAAAACATTAGTTTTGTTCACCGCAAAGGAGAACCTAAAACGTAGGGCAAATGCTGACCATGGACCACGTCCTGAGTGGAGCTTGTCAAGACAAGGATCATGTGTTAGGCTAGAATAGATCATAGGCAGGTTATGGGGTCTAAGGCCACAGGGACCATTAGTCGTTTCCTTTGTTCGTTCCTGAACAGCCTAATTTGGTTGAATTATCGTTTCATTTTCTTTGATGAAGCTTCTCTAGACCTCGCATCTAATACAAATAATATTACAGAGCTCATTGTATATTTCATTGTTTTGAAAGCTACCTGTTGTTTACACAAACAATTCCTAATTCTAAGTTACAGTCACATACAATGCCAAACTCTAGTGCAAAGCTGACTGTAGAATTCCAAGGCCTAACAATATAATAATGAAGCATACAAAACTAGTAGTTCACCTCAAAGTTTTAGGCATACATCAGTACAACTTTTGAGTGAAAGACATTAGAGAGAGTTCAACAAAAGTCATAACATCAGCATTTTAAGTGCTGCTTCATTGCTGACACGATATCAACTACACGTGAACTTTTTAACTTGCATTTAAAGAATCTCAACGGTGTAGTTTCAGTTCCAATATAAGAAGTAAAGTTTCATCTTTAATCCCTTGGATGAGTAGAACTTTGTAAATTTAATTTGATGAATATTAAATTATGAATGACTTATAAGACTTCGCATTAGTTATTTGAGTAAAGGAGAATTAAGTTGTTAAAGAAGATAATCAGATAACGCCAGATTCAAATTCAATCAGATGTATTGTAATCCCTTCACAATCATTAGAATACACAATCATAAGGATAGATAGCTTTAGTTTCGAATATTTAAATTATACAAATGTAAGTGTATATAAACAGACAATTGATACATGAATAAATTAATTCATTCTCCTATACAATTCTATATCTTATATGGTATCAGAGCTTTCCGACTAACATCATTTTTTGATCCCAACCCAATGGCCTCAATCATCAATCCTATTTCTGATGAAACCCACCAGGTTATCACCATTAACCCAGCTGCTCAAGCTCCTTTGAAGCTCACTTCAACCAATTATCTTGCCTGGAGAATGCAATTCAACAGTCTCTTTATAGGCTATGATTTGCAAGGTTATATTGATGGTACAAAGAGCTATCCTCCAGCCACCATCACCACCAATGACATACCCATACCAAACCCAACCTATCAACTTTGGATTCGACAAGACCAATTGATTCTGAATGTCATCATTGGTGCTCTCTCACCAACCATCATACCATTTATTGCAACTACAAACACCTTAAAAAAGGCTTGGGACATTCTAGCCAAGACCTATGCACAAGCGTTAAGAGGCAAGCAAAAGTAAGTTAAAGCTCAGATCAAGAAACTTACCAAAGAGCAGCTTTCCATCACTGAATATATGCAGGTCATCAAGACCAAAACTAATGAACTTGTGTTTCTGAATTCTCCAATGGACCCTGAAGATATCACTGATAAAGTTCTTGAAGGACTAGGTGAAGAGTACAGTGAAGTGATTCGCACCATCAATGCTAGAGATACACCTATTTCACTTGATGAGTTACATGAGAAACTCATCACTGCTGAAACTAACCTTCCTACACCTGTCACTAATCATTTTCCCACAACAGCAAACTATACAACCAAATCAGGAGGTAAAAAGAATCCTTCTACTCAGCACAATCAGGAAACGAATAGATGGCGCCATCAGCAGTACCAGAATAATTATCATCAACACTGTCTGCACAATAATCAGACCAATTCTCAACCATCCTATGGACAGATGTAGTCTCTACCTCCCAGCTCCTATGCTAGCAACTGTTGGATCGCGTACAGTCCGTGTATTCACAATATGCTGCGGAAAATACCATACAAGAATATAACGTATAATCGAAAACACGAAGGATTAACGAAAATACCTTATTTGCGTGGATAGGTTGCTTCTTTTCAGATTCCAAGACACTGCAAATCGCGAATGCCCTCTACCGGTATCCACATGAGTGTGCACGATCCGGGCTGCGGCTGTGGTGTGCTAACACGTCCCAAAACACTTTTTGAATGCCGCACGATCTTTCTCTCGGATGGCGGCTAGGGTTTCGTGAATCAATTGTCACTTTGTATCTGACCACCTAATGAGACCTAAGCTTCTCTATTTATAGAGAAACCCTAATCCCATTAAAGCCCAATAAGTTTCAGCCCATTATATCTCATATAATTAAAGCCCGATAACTTAATTCAGTCTAGCCCAATAAATATATCCACATATATTTAT
>JANZLC010000006.1:27708292-27723316 GCA_026413385.1 Erythroxylum gracilipes
ATATATATAAAGTTTAATTGTCATTATTATTTATTATTAAGATTTTTGAAAACATGGTTGATGTAAACAGTAAACTAGTGAAATATACAGTACAACAGTACAATGTATTAATGGACTATTTTCTAAATTTTAAAAATTTTAAAGATTATTTTATAAATTTAAAAAATTATCTGAAATGATATCTGATATTAATCGATACCGATACAATTTTATTCTAAAATTTAATCCGATACCGAATCTGATACGGTTTTTATTTCTACCTCTTTATTGTAAGTTACAGCTAATAATTAAATTTATGAGAAGTTCAATGATTGACTTTTCTATTAACACTCTCCTTGATTGTGGTATTTCTTTTATAAGGTAAGTTAGTATCTTAACCCAAAAAAAATACTTACCCTTTTCATTAACACAAGATAGTGGATAGCATCAAGATTACTTTTTCTTCCTAATATTCTAAAATATCCTATTAAAATTTATAAATCACATTAATTGTTATAACTTACTCCCATAAAATTTAAAATGGATAACCTAATATGATACAAGAAATTGGAGGTTGAAGCAAATACTTAGTAACTCAAGTGACGACAAAGGTCGGCCCCAGGTCACATGATAGAGGGCCTATGAGGGGTGGCCATGCTGGAAGGTAGTGGGATGGGCGCGGTGGTGACAAGGTCAAGGGAAAGAGTTGTGAGTCAGCGGAGTGAGTAACCCTTGGACATGGAACGTCGAGATCGCCACGTCTTTATTGAAAGTGACGTTGATGCGTTGGTGGTGGACACATTTGTTTTGTCTTTTCCCTTGCCCTGTTTCTCTCTGCCTCGTTGTCATCTTTTAACTTGAAAAATCTCAACGTTACTATTTTACCCTCTTCTTCTTTTTTCTTTTAGACAATTCATTTCTTTTGTATATTATTATTTCAAAACAAATACATTTTGGTCGGTTTCAATTTCAAGAATAGTCTTCTTTCTTTTTCACTCCAACTTCTGTCAATTTCCGCAAAAATAATAAATTCCCATTCAATAATACAATTATTATTAAATTGTAATGAATCCTTAATATTAAATAAAATAATTAATTCAAATAAATATATCCTATTTCAATAGTTCAAATAAATATATTAAAATTTATTTTTAGTAGTTGACGAAAATTTTAAGATATTACATAAATAAAGTTTTGTCCAATTTGAAATTGTATTGATAAGTTAAAAAGTTGTGTCCAACTCCAACAGCACTTTATAATCCAAACTGAAGTTGTTTTGATAAGTTAACTTTACAGATTATGATATAAACTATGAATACACCTTGAGAGTCTGGAAGTAAGTCCCGATTTCTTGATAGAATAAGCGTTTATGCCTTCTTGATTTCTTGTGATATTGTCATCGCGTCATTTGAAAAAACATGAGAAAACGAAATCAAAGAGACATATTTGTCTTCAGGCCTGAGGGGGGAGGGAGGGGCATGTTTGTAAGAATCGCTCTGTAACAAGTTAACAACAATTTCTTCCTTAAAAGCCACCCCCGCCCTGCACTTGTGCTGGACTTGCTGTCTGCCCTTCTCGCCATTAATTTCCAGTTATTACACAACTCTTGTCTTTTGTTTGTCTCCCTCTTTCTTCACCTCTGTTCTTTGTCACTCTCTCTGTGTTTGTGTGCAAGGATCAATAGCTTACGTTCTTCTGAGTGATGGGTGTGAGCTGTTGCAGGTGCTCCCACACTTCTCATATCACCGAGATCATCATCACCAGCTTCTTCCGTCACAAGTCTTAGGTCCAAGGTGACAAAAGTTGAATAAAAGAACATAAACTAGAGATTGTTTTGCTGTGAGATTATCGGGCCGTTTGATTGTTTCACCCGAGCTGCCCTCTCACGGCTGCTTGAGTAAGTAAATTACTTATTATCGGCCGTGAAACCTTTGAAAAGCATGGACGGGGTTGTTGGTCGTGAGAGTGCTAATTCTGGTTCGAACTTGTGTGCTTTGCTTCAAACCCATAAAAGTAGTTTTGGATCTTCTCAGCCCCCCGAGGCATTTTTCCTTTCTGGATCTTCTCCGTCCTTCCTTGGTACCTTCTCTTTCTCTCCCTTAATTTTTCCCTTCGACGTTGACCATCTGTAGTGCTATCTTTGTTTGTTTTGTTTCCTGTATTTTATTTCGACGACGAACAATACAATACAGAGAGCAAGTATAAAGCATCTTTTTTTTTTTGGGGTCAAATTAATGAATTTTTAATATGATTTGACGTAATTGCAGTTGTATTTGATGATCGTTCTACATATTACTCTCCAGCTTCTCACCTGATTCTTACTCTGTTGTGCATCTTGATTAGTTTTCTGTTCTGTTTATTCCATGTAATCTGTGATATGGAGATTTCCTAAAACTTGTGTCCTTATTAAAGTTTGTAATGTTCATAATAAGAAGCTGCTAATTGAAGCGTAAAAACTAGCTAATATTAATCGTGCTTGATCTTCTAAGTCTTAACTATGGGGTGGCTGGAATTTAGGCCGAAGATCCATGGTCAGCTTTGAGGATGTTCACCAAGTGAATGGATTGACTAGGCCATTTTTTGGGTCATTTGATAATGAAGGAAATGGAGATGATGAATTGGACGAGTATTTCCACCAACCTGAAAAGAAGAGGAGACTAACTGTTGACCAAGTTCAATTTCTGGAGAAAAGTTTTGAGGTCGAGAACAAGCTAGAACCCGAAAGGAAAATAGAGCTTGCGAAGGACCTTGGTCTGCAGCCTCGTCAAGTCGCCATATGGTTCCAGAATCGCAGAGCAAGGTGGAAGACAAAGCAGCTTGAGAAGGATTATGAGGCACTTCAAACGACCTATGATACTCTTAAGTCTGATTATGATAGTCTTCTCAAAGAGAAGGACAAGCTAAAGTCCGAGGTAAACGTCGAAATTGGTTTATTTGGATATAGTATTGGAGTGGCTTTATGATGTTTGATGTTTTTCAGTATTGGAGTGGCTTTATGATGTTTGATGTTTGTCAGGTTGAATCACTGTCGGACAAGTGGCTTCTTAGGCAGAACAACGGAACTTCATCATCTGTCAAAGACGCATTATCACGGGAACCACAGGAAAAACAGGTTGGTGATAATGATTCAGCTTCTGAGGGTGCAGTGTCCAAAGTTTCAGTTTTGGCGTGTAAACAGGAAGAGATCAGCTCAGCCAAAAGTGATATATTTGATTCAGAAAGCCCGCATTACACTGATGGGGTTCACTCTTCATTCCTGGAGGCTGGTGATTCTTCTTATGTTTTTGAGCCAGAGCAGTCTGATTTGTCCCAAGATGAAGATGACAACTTAAGCAAGGGACTCTTGCCTCCATATGTATTTCCAAAGCTTGAAGTTGTGGAATACTCGGACCCTCCTGCACCTGCAGGTTTTGAAGATCATGCGTTTTGGTCATGGTCCTACTAAGTTACACCATTTGTTTTGGTCATGGTCCTACTAAGTTACACCATTTGTATATACGCCTCATGTCGTGTTCGAAGCCTATTGTAGGAGTGGTTGCGAATAAGTAATAAACACAGTCCATGCTATTCAAATGCAAGTGTGAAGTTGGGTTTTGTTTGTAGGCTATTGTTGGGAATGATGAAAAGTTGCCAAGTTGCTACAGTTGTCCTTTTCGTATTGGGGTTTCTTGAGATGGCGTTGGTGATGGTGAAACTTTCATGTAATTAAATAATACGTCCAGATTTCCTGAAATTAATTTGGTTGGTGGTTCTATTCAATGAAGTTAATTCGGTATTATTGTAATCTTCTCACTCCCTCCTCCTGGTTTCCTTCATTACCATGTCGTTGATACACCAAGCTTAAGCCTTTTGCGGTTTACCAGTATCTCCCGTCTTACAAATAAGTTCGTAACTTCTAAATTTATATAAAAATTGTTGTTAGACAATGGCTTTCGACGTGCGATAGGTATGCTTGTTATTACACGTTTGCATTGACTTGTTAGAAACTAGCAGCTACGTGTACTCCATAAACGAGCTTGCAAATTCATCTGATTGGGAAGTGGGAATCAAAAGCATATGTGTAGCTTTGGAGTAACACCTAAGACCTCACTAATATTTGTCAAAACAAGAAGTTAGGTACCAAAAAGTACAAAACACTGGCTGTCCCACAGATTGTTACTTGGCTTGACAAAGTTGAGGTCAAATCTTTGTTTTCAGGTGGCAAGGTTCTGCGAAATAGTTTACGATGAAGGGCATCAGAAGGATATGGTAAACCAGTGAAGCTGGTTAGGAGCCAGTAGTTGGACGATTGTGTTTGATGGATGGAGCTCTGCAGGAGAGCAATCGGGTGGTGACTAAAGAGTATTTGACGAAGAAAGAAAATATATGTGCATCTTTTTAATTTTGACAATGTATATGTGTAGGTCCACACTATAAAAATGGGAAATTGACATGTCGATATGAAATTTTAGTGATGTTCAGGCTTATCCTTCCGGCGATCATCATTAGCTACTTCTTAGGACAAACTTCGTCCACAATTATAGCAAAGGGTTTGAAACTATTCTAAAAACACAGATGATAATCCAGTTGTCTTATCATAAAGTTGTGCTGATCCCACAATTAAGTTAGGAATCATAAGCTTAATTACCAAATACATGAAAAAGAAGCTGAGGTAACAAATTTGTTGAAATTGAGTAACTTGCCCTTGAAGGCGAATCAGAGTCGGGACGTAAGAACGTGCCAAGTGGCGACCTGATCCTGGAAGCTGGAGTTGCTTCTGAAAGTTTCTTACCCACCACCGGTGGCCAAGCCATGAGTTGATGGGGATTGAACAGATGCCACCCACGTGTATGGTTTAGATATACGCTCAAACAACAAGACCGATCGCTTTCACCGACAGCCTCCACCGAGCAAACCCCACAAGAGGGAATCTCCACCCCATGACGTGGACGTCTTCCGATCATCGTGGCATGCGATCCTGCACCTGATTGGCTGATTATTCAGGTCAAAAATGGATGGGGTCCCAGTCCCAGTCCCAGTCCCAGTCCCAGTCCTAGTCCCACCACAGTGATTGTGATTTCTGTTTTGTCCTTATCATTTTAGACGTTGGACAGGCGAAGGAAGGGAGAAAGAGATGTAGGCAGGGTGGATGGGGGAATGTATATGGTGGTGGGGCCCAGCGATTTGAAGGTGAATGGCTGAGAATTTGCTATTAGAGGCGGTGTCACACGTGTTCAACGGTTATGGATGAAGAGTCTTATCACACGTGCCATTCAGGTGTTGTTGTCTCATCAAAGCGACGACTCGGACAAGCTGTAAAGGGGAGTAAACAAGGCCTGGTGTAAATTTATTCAATTTGACCTCATAAATGTTAATTTTAATAATAATTTGAAAGACTTCCTTTTAATTGAATTCAAAATATTATGTAAACAAAGTTCATTATCCTTAACTTTGTGTTTTTTTTGTTTTAAAGCTTATCCATATCTTAAACACCTTACATATAATTAACCGGATATACGTTCTTTGCAAATAGGATGAATTAAAAATATCTCTTCTTTGGTTTTGATAAAAAGTTTTCAATGTTCTAAAATCAGACGAGTTTTTGATCCTAATGCAATATTATAATAAGTAATACAATATGCAGATGAATTAATAACTATTTTTATTTAATAAATGCAATTGAACATGATAAAATATGGCTTACCTACCAATCTAACTTTATTTTCACAATAGTAATTGATTCATCTAATTCTTTTTTAAATATTCACTCGGTAACTATGATTTCGCGGCTTCTAGGTCTAGATACTAAAGCCCGAACCTTCTCTCAAATTAGTTTAATTCCTCGTTTATAGTAACAACTCAACTTGAAATTTGTGGGTTCATATCCTATAACATAAGATAATGAAAGAGATATTGGAATGCTAAAGTATAATATTGATATGAGTATGAGATTTACTAATTATCCAAAGTCTGTTCTTCTTAAATTTCTAATCCATTAGGAACTTTTCATCCTTTTTTATCTCCCTTACTTAGTTTAAAATTTGCTCTTACAGTGGTAATCATTTTTGTTTTCTCAAAGGTAAAGAGAGCAAATGTACCTTGGTTTGACTTTGACTCCTGTTGGTTAGGCGACGGATCCAAAAGGAAGGCACATTTTGTCAATTTTTTTAAAAACTAAGCCTGGACCGGGCCGATTGACCTTCGGCCTATTGGGTCATGACTTGGGTCACAAGCTAGCCGCAGGTGGCTCATTGTCATTTTAAGTTAAAGGGTGCTCTAAATACTTTGACCTTCATCCGCAAGAATTTTTTCAGAAACAAGATGGTTAGATTAATAGAAAATAACATGTATAAATTCTTTAATAACAAGGCTCTTCCTATTAAAAGCTTTATATGCATTATTAGTTAAGGAGTAATATAAAAAAATTTCATCTACTTTTGAATCATATTTTTAAAAGTTATCCTTAGTGTTCAAAATATAACACTTACTACTAAACACTTTACAATAACTAATCATTGAATTTTGTCTATGCTAAAACGCATTGGTTGTTTTATCCATTATTAGTCTTATTTAAACTATATTAAATATAAGACATGCGATTCTTGTAGTCTTTGTCTAAAAATACTTTGGAGGTTATATTGATTTATTATTATTTTAACTATGTCTTGTAATATCCTATTTTTTTCTTTCAATAACTTCATTTTTTTGGGATTCTAGGAGTAAAAAAATTATGAAAAATATTATTTTCTTTACAAAAAAGATTCAGACAATTCATTTTTAAATTTCATACCATAATCATTATTAATTATGTAATAGAGATTTTTTATTTTGAACTCTGTTAATAAACTTAACAACTATTCTAAAGCATTCAAATTTGCTAGCTAGAAATAATACCCATGTAAATCTACTAAACTCATCTACTATAATCACGCGTAACTTTTTCCACCTAGACTAGCAACTTTAATGCAGCTAAAAAAATTCATGTGAAGTAATTACAAATGTACAATAGAGGTTGCTGACTTTTTGCTCTTAAATATTCTTTTAGTTTGTTTGCCCATTTGCCAAGCTCCACAGTTTTAGAAATAATACATGATTTTCCTTCAAAATATAATTTGCAACTTTTTTCACATTGTTGGCTTACACTTAATACATTATGCTTTAAAAAACCTACACTAAAAGTACATTATTAATTGTAGTATGATCTCTCTTACCAACTTTTTCAATGCCAATTATCTTACCCTTGACATTGTCTCTAAAAGTGAAAAATTATTTGCTTTTATTTTTAAGAGTTATAAATTGAGATGCATTACTAGTTATATGCCTTAAGCATCCATGATATATATAGTGCAATGCATGTTCTCTTGAAAAATATAGTTTTGTTGTTAAGTGTACTCTTATAAGTATACCTAATCTCATGCCTAATATTGGAATTCGTTTAAACCGCTAGTATGTGCTCTATTTTTTTTGTTTCCTTTAGTAAATTTATACAAGGATTCCTTAAGAGCATTGATCTCCTTATTTAATATTTCATTCTTAATTTTTAATGCATCTAGGTTTTAATTGTCTATAATGACCACATTCTTAGATACTCTGATACTATGTAATTCTCTTTTTATTTTTTATTTTCACTTATGTATACATCTAAATGCTTTTGGGACTCTTTGATTTTAGAAGATAACTTCCTCCTGTTCATACTCAATTTTAAAGTTGTCAACTAGTTAATCATATGATAATTCAATATCGTTGTTAGTACCATAAGATTTAAAGTTAGAGAGTACCTCATCTTCATCTTTAGCTATGAAGCATAAGTGAGCTATTTCTCCTTTTGAATATTTAATTAGAGTCAATTGTGGTGACCTAAGTTGTTGTTTTGAGAGCTTGTAATCCCTCATCTCCTTCTTGTCATTTCTTTCATATTTTTCAAGATTTTCAAGTGTGTACCAAATTTTGTGAGCAGTTTCATATAAAGATGTACTATTTAATTCATTCCTACCTAATGCATATAGTAATATATAAATGCTTTACTATTTAAAGAAATAAGTTTCTTATGTTATAGACTCTATTCTTCCTTTAGTTTAAGAAAACTTTTATAATTAATGACTTTCATGAGAGTGAAAGGGCTATTTAAAACTATTTTCTACAAATTAACCTTTTTGGCCGTTAAGAAAAAAATTATCATAGTTTTTCAATAGAGATAGTCATTTTCAGTCATTTTCATTAAAGAAAGATGCTCTATTAATGGTTTGTCCCTCTTAGTTTTATGAGGACGAACCTAGGTATTCCGTTATGAAGTTTACTCTAAAATTTTGTTTGAAATGCTAAGTTAAGAGACTAGTCCCCATTAGCACTTAAGAGGGTAGGGTGTTGGTAAATTTGAACAACTATTTCTTATATAATGAATGCAATTTAACAAGAATGAATATATGATACAAAATAGCCTAATATAAATCAATAACCTAATAAAAAATAGTTTAAAGAGCATAGAGAAGAAGAAAGAAAAACCAATAAATAGTGGTTTGATAAATAACCCTTACTTACGTCCATTCTCTAATACTCTTCTTGGAACTTCTACTGAGTCTCTTCGTTTAACAAGATGAATAGGAACCTTCTTACAATAATTTTATTTTCATGAGTAAAGAAGTTTTTTTAATAATATTTCTTCAAGGTAAAGAGTAACCTGCTCACAAAAGAATTTATACCAAGAAAAATCTTACTGATCACTTTGATAACTTTAAAGGATCATTCACTTCAAAATGCAATAATGAATGCTCAAATTACTTTGAATAAATCTTATAACTGTGTATATAAGACACAAATGTTTTCTTTTGTCTAAACTAATGAAAAGTTTAACCTTACACTAATTAAAAATTTCTTGTTGGACTCTCATTTCATTGGTAAATGAAATTTGAGGTACACACTCCACACATGTGATGTGGGTTTAGTTAAAAGGGATATCAATAAGAATGTTATAGTATTTTTAATAAGCAAAACTCTCATCTCTCCTTAAATTTTTCCCTCATACCTGTGTTTTCAATTATAAGGAAGTTAAAAATTGAGAATAAAAGGTTGAAATTTGAGAACAAGAAGTTAAAAGATGGTAAGTGTATGGATAATATGTATGAGCTATACGGAGAATTGATAGAAGTAAGAAAGTCGAAGAATATAAACTTCATAAACTTTGATCTTGCACCATGGTAATTTAATAGGAATGTTCTGTTCGATTAAAAATTTCTTGGAAGTTGCATAGACCAATATATTATCAGCTTTCCTAGTTATTTAGGCCAAGGAAATAAGAGAGTTAATGCAAAACATTTTCTGTATACGCAACATGCAAGAAGGTATGTTTGCTAGTATAGTGGGATTTGCTCATTTGGTTCCATTAATTATCTATTCTTTAAGTAATAAAAAGAAAGAAGAGACAAGTGAAGATAGTAACAAATAAGCATTTCTAACATCAACATCAAACTTTACCAAAAGCTAGTGTGTTATATCAAAGAGGTTATCATCATCACGCATCATCTCAATTATATGTAAAAGGACAATTTCAATAACAAGTCATTCTAATAACAAATTCCATTTAAAAAACTTCATTTTCTAGTTATAAGCTAATTCCAATAACAAGCAAGTACCGTTTAATCAACTCCAAAATATAAGAAATTATTTGATAATTAAGTTTAATGCCAAACAACTTCTATTATAATAACCCGAATCCATAACAAAATTCACAATAATATGATTTTATAACAATCCGAAATGGAATAATAAAATAATTCACAACTTCAAAAATCAAGTTTGACTTAAGTTCAAGGTCGAATCTATAAGCCTTCTTCTCTTTACGTTCCTCTCATAATATAAGGATGGAAGTCAATTTCAATTTGAGAATTAGATTCTACGATAATGGATCTTTGTGAGCTACATAATCTTGACACCTAAACATTTTCTCTAAGATGTTTATATATGACAATAATAACGATTATTTAGTATAACTATATAATTTCAAATAAAATAGTAATAAAACATAGTTTCATATGTAAGTTAACTTATATGGTACACAATTGACCTAGTGGACTCATTAAAATGTAATTTATATCCACCAACCCCTCTCCCTCTACCCCTAGCTTTGCTTTTGCCTTTGCCTTTGTCTCTTCTACTTCCATGATCTTTATGGTTCTCCTGTCTAATCACTTCACGAGTATACATAATATTTGTTGAAGCAGTATGTACTAAATTTGTAGATTAAAGTCCTTCACTTTATCTCCTTACATTGGCGTTGGATGACTTGGCACCTATAAATATTTTGCAAAAATCAAGTATTTAGTAAAAAAACGATAATAATAAAACAATTTAAAAATTAATGTGAAATTTCTTATGTTTATTACATTTTTCATGATCTTTGGTTGTGCCTTTATTGTGAACAGTTAGTGGTCATCATCTTCCTTTTACACTTGGTAGCTTTTTCCTATTTTAGGTTGATTAAATCTCTCTTTCTTTCTATTTTCTTAGGTTAACCAGGCATTGTCCTTATTGCTAAATGTAACATCATGTTCCCATATTAAAAGTTAGAATCCAAAATACAGTACATGTGAGATCAATGAGAGATTAAGAAAAATGTATTTTCATACTCATGCATATTGTTAGCATACACGTACGTGAATTTGAATTTTGCACACATTAAAATGATTGTACATGCATTCATTGACATTCCGGGTATAATTGACTTATATGTGAAAGGTGATTTTATTGAGAATTGTGGTTTGTTTGTATTGAAAATTGATTTGAAAAGTGTAATTATTGATTTAGAATTTTTTGAGAATTTTAGGAAAATTTCTGAAAATTATGAGCATATTTGGACTAGGAAAAATGACAAGTGACAAGTCAATTATGAATGGAAATAGAAATAAGAGTAAAAGGATATTGGAGAAATTTTGGAGATGACTTCAGAATTTATGAGTTATTGATATGGAAAATTTTGGTGATAATTGGAATAAAAAGATGGGAGTTATGGAACTAGTTCAATAAGAACTAGTTAGTTGGGAAACTAGTTACGGTCTTAGGAATTGGACAAGTGTCCAAGTCTAAAGTCAAGTTTTCTTAACTTTGAAGCTAAGTACAGTGCTCTTATCTTCATCTTATTTGTAGCTTTCTTCTTCTTGTTCCTTCATTTATATAGAGTTTTTCATCAAACCTCCACCAAAGTTAAATCTTGTTTTCATCTACCCTTTTCCTACTCCCAACTTCGATTTTCTTCCATTTGTATCGAGAAAAATCGAAACTTGTTAACAACTACAATGGTGTACATGAGTTACATTAAGTTAGGGTTTAAGTTATTTTTGAAGAGTTAGAATTTAAACAAGTATCTTGTTAATCCTTTAGAGTTGGTGGTCTATGAAACAAAAATGGTGATTTATTTATATTTCATATTCATGAGAAAAATAGACATTTTTCATGTTCATCGTGAATATAGGATGAAAATTTAGATGTGTTGATTTTTCAGATTTAATGATCAAAATGATATAAGAGATTGTAGAAATAATTTTTGGAGTTGAAAGATCAACTAAAATGTGTATGAGATTAATGCAGAAAATTCGTGAAAAATGAATATGTAAATGCTCTGCTTATGTTGATGTCTTCACTGTGTATGTATATATATATACACGTAAGTTTTGGAGTGTTTTTAGAGATGATTAAAAATAAATTTAGAGTTAAGACATAAGTGTATGGTGATGCCTGGAGATGAGAAAGAATGATTAAAATGATAGTTAGAGGAAGAAAATGAAGTGAATGCAAAAAAATGAAAATACAGAAAAATGAAAGTGAAGAAATGCAAAAAACGTGAAGAATATGCGTGAGTGTGATTTTCTACTTTTGATGATTATGAAAAAAGATAGATTTTGATTTGGTTGTGATGAGTTGAGGTGAAATGAAATAGGAATGAAGAGGAAATAATCTAGAAGTGATAGAGTAAGCAAAAGAGATGAATTAAGATGAAAATGACGATGAAAAGTGCTAGAAAGCGTACAAATGCAGTGTTTTCACTAAACATGTATGTGTTTTTTTAACCATAACTTGATCTATAGGAATCCAAATATGATGATTTTAAGTTGTTTCAATTGAATTTAAAAAGATAAGTAAAATAAAGAAAACCAAAAGTAACAGGGAATAACACAACCCAAACCAAAATCGTAAACTAAGACTTGGAGAAAATCAAGGTTAAACATTAGGACTTGTCATTATCTCTATTTGCTCCCCTCTAATTAATTGATTCAATTTATGCTTGGCCTAAGATTTCCTAAAATTCTAGCTACCCTATCTCAAGGTGTAACTAAATGTCACTAGTTAAATAAATTAGAATTAACTTTGGGGTCTCTCGATGTGCAAAGCCTTTCCTAAACATTCAACTCGATATGAGGCCATCCTATAGGCAGTGCATTGATCTATTGAAATCTCTTCCTAATAAATCAATAACTTGTTATTTATAGTTTTATTAATTGTTAACTCTCGTTGTATAATTAACACAGATTACCAAGCTCACTCTCTCGATTTATTGCAAGGTTTAAGCACAATAAATAACACAAACATGTACATCATTAAATCAATAATCAAAGGTTCACAAATAGTTTAACAATAAACCCTAAAAAATTGTTTTAGCCAATCATAATATCCATAAGATCCCCTAACAATCAAATAATCCATGATAAACATACTAGAAGATAATGAAATTGAAATAAGACTGGACGGGGCACCTCCTCCTCTTCTTTGCCCAATCTGGAAAATCTGGATGATTGGGTGCTCTTTGCCCAATCGGGAATGAAACCTTGAATCTCTCTTATCTCTAAGCTCTCAATCTGTCTTTTAGCTCCAGAAAGCAAGTTTTACGACCCTCTCTGGTGGCTCTCAGGATTCTATGTCTTATAAATTCACAAAAACCTAAAAAAATACACGAAACCTTCATGTCTCTTCGACTTCCAGTTCCCACCATCATGGGAATTATATTTGTGCTTCCCACGATCATGGGTTAACTTAACAAAAACTTCCTCTATAGATTTCCCACGATCATGGAAAACATGCCTAAAAAACAAGAACCCACGATCGTGGAAAACATGCCCTTTTCCATGATCATGGGTTCTTGTTTTTCAAGAGCTCCACTTCTTTTCTCTTCTCTTCTTGGTCCTTAGCTTAATCACAAAGGTATCCACCCTCCATTCCTACACCAAAATGATCAATTCCCCCTAAACCAATATCAAACATAAAATAACAACCACGAAGATCAAACTAAACAAAAGCATACAAAACAAGTCCTAAAACACAATAATACTAACCTATCATGCAAGAAACACATACTAAATACTTAGAAAAACATATACTAATGCACAACTATCACTAAGCGTTGCCATTGTGAGCCAAAGTTTTGATACCAAATTAAAGTAGGAAAAATAGAAAAAATATTAACAAATAGCTAAACTCATAAAATTTGAGAAATATGACTGACATTGGACTATTAGAATATCAACTTTCAAGTTTGAATTTTAGCTTGGAATGTTGACATTTCATGTTAAGTATAACTGGGTTTTTTTAAGATTTGATTGTTGAAAATTTAGGAAAGGATTTCAGGGTTTAATATAGATGGAATGTAAGGTTGACATAGTTAGAATTAAGGGTTTTGGTTACTAAAATTTTAAGGTTAAAATTGTTAGAGTTTAGTGAAGAACACAAATAAGGGATGATAGGAAACTAGGAATCAATCCTAGGGTCTAAGAATCACTCCTAGAAGAAATCATCACACCTTCTAGTCAAAAAAATTAAGTTTACCATATATGTTCTTATTAAAGGGCTAAGTACACATATTTATAGAAAATTCTTAGAACCCTTATTCTAGTAGGAAAATGTTTCTATCAACTTTAATTCCTAATTTAATATAATTTCTCTAAGTTTAAGTCTTAAACAACTAGGATAACATATCTAAGACTAGAATAACGTAGTTATCTTACTGCTACTTCGTACCCAATTAGAAATCCTAGCATAATCTATTGTCTTTATTATCAACTCAATTCTTATCCTTCATCCCACCAAATTGAGGCTTATGGTTGACTAATTTTTCTCTCTTTTATTTCTTCTATAAACTTTATGCTCTTTGCAATCAAATATTGATCTTGGTGTTTTATATATAGGTTCTTGGGGAAAAAAAGTTTAGCTATAAGCCATAACTAGGTTTTCATGAAACCGTAAAAGCAAATACACAAGTTAAAATAAAAGTTAGAGAAACTTAAAAAACAAAAGAAAGCATCTTAGTTTGGCAAGTCACCATGGAAGCCAAGTTACAAGAGATTTGTTTAGGTTAGGCTAGTAACCAATCAAGCACTCTTGTAATTTAACAAAAATGGGATTTATGATGTATTTTTCATTTCTATACAACAATCTAAAGATGAAGATTGACTTTTGCTCTTATTGCCAATAAGATAGATCAGCTTTATAGGAATTCTAGCAAATAAGTTAGCAGACCATCTATCTCAAATGTTGTCATTGGGGAAGGTTCATCCTTAAACTTATAGTCAAGATATTTCCAACCCCTTAACCCCATTCAATTATCATTTGATAAACCAATACAACCACTAACCCACCTAAATACAGCTAGCACTAGCATACCCACCTATGTTGAACCATTCAAATACAACAACCCAGTGAAAGTCCTATTGATATGCGAGATCTAAGGGGGTACTTGGTTGATGAGTTTAGGAAGAGGTTAATGGGTATGGAATGAAAAGTGAGTGGTTGATTGTTGATTATCATTACAGGAGTAATAGTTTGATATCTCACTTTTGAGAAATCCTCTATACCTTCTATTTAGAAGAGGAATGAAACTCATTCCTTAGTAGTGACTCTTTTTTAAAAATATTTTTAATACTAATTATTTAAATATAGTTAATTACATTATAATTAATTAATTACACTATAATTAATTAAAATATAACTCATTCATTAATTAAAATGTTGTAATTAATTAATTAAATTATTATTATTAATTAAAATATAACTAAATAAAATATAATTATTCATTAATTAAAATAT
>JANZLC010000006.1:27725622-27736180 GCA_026413385.1 Erythroxylum gracilipes
TTGACTGGCTCTTGGGCTCTTCAATTTTGAAGTTATTGGAAACTTGTAGCTACTTCAATACTTCTTTCGGTGTTTATGTTTAAAGCGATGTTGTTTTATGCTTTATATTTCATTTTAAATATGATATGAAAAAATGATATTATATTATCTTTCATTCTCATTAATGTAACAAACCAAACAACATTATTGCTATTAATACAGAAACCCAAGTTACAAACCAAACATCATTTTTTTATTTTTTATACTCATTCTCATTCCCTTTTACTATTATACCCATATTCATACCCAACCCCGTGTCAAACCAAATGCCCCCTAAATTTTTCTCTCTTATCCTCCTCTAATATAACCAAAACTCTTGATGATATATTATAATCCCATTTTTCACTAAAACACCTTTATATATGCATCATTTTCATCACCATTTTCTTAATACAGTCCAACACGTTAACAATAGGCTTCACTATACTCTCCAAGTTCCCATTGTTGAAAGTCCCATATTATTATCCATATAATCATAGTTAGCATTGGTATTGAAATATTCCTTACATCATGTCTCCTTAGGACGTTCTAGTAAATCTTCAACATAACTTGTTCTCATTTCATTTAAAACATGTAACTGTTTATTGAAATCAGGGATAAAGTTGGCTTTGATTGTCCTCCAAAACTAAAACTTGAGATCATCTCGATTCCATCTTTATCTCTAATTAGAATAAATGTTCCTTACACACATTATATGCTTAACATTTGATAGCAAGTCTTTAACTACATTAAGAAGACTTAAATAGTAATAAAAATCAATTATAATAAACAATAAGATAAAATAGACAAACATATATAATTAACAATATGAGAACATACCTTTTAAATGTCATATATGAATGTGAAGCCATTGCATCTTCAAGTTGTAGATCTGAAATTAAAAGCTTTAAAAATCACTTCTATGTGTCTGTATATTCAACAATAACCACACCCCAAGTAATAAGAAATATCTGATTATTTCCATCTTTATCAATAGTAAACAACAATTTTCCTTCATGTATCCTTTTTAAGAAACATCCATCAAATTCTATTATTGGTCTACAACGATTAATTCAACCCTTTTTTCAAGCATTGAAACAAATATCTCCTCTTACAAACAACCTTTTACCATAAACATTAATTATTGTTCTGATTGCTCATTTTGTACTTAGGTCATGCTCTTCACCTCCTTACCATACCCCCAACAATTTAGAAAATTCTTCTATATGACAACAATGCATCATCTTAATGACAATAGCTTTTGCTCTTTCACAGGTGCTGAAACTCACATATACTTTTAACTTCTTCTGTAATAAAACCATTACTTTTAACTCATTTTGTAATAAAATCATTAAGTTTTCCACCTTGATATTTATTTATGCTTCAATCTTGTCCTTATATTGGTTTGGAATCCATTCAGATATAATGAGATTATTAATGTTAGTGGTTGTATAATTGTGCTTTATCTTATATCTATTTATGAAAAACTGTTGTTGTTTCTCTCAAGACTTATAAAAAATAACTAAGGGCACTATGGTGCACATCTTACTCTTACCCAAACTTCTCAATTTTCTTGTATTTCAATTCTAAAATCTTTGCAATGAAGTATTTAATAATCACCTCCTTGGATTCCTAGCATCTTTGAACTTCAAACCTACAACCCAATATAAATGTTAGATATTGGATCATAATAAACATTTTTGTATTTACCTTTTCAACGCATTGTCAGCATCCTCTTCTAACTTGTGTAGTATTGACCTAAGCCATCACTCTCAATTTACTCACTTTCTTTCTTAGATTTATACCCCTCTTACTCATCTTCATGTGCATTTTCTCTTTCATCATTTTAAATGTGATTATTCACAACCTCATCTTAAATTCTTCTATTGGACTTCTTTTCTTTGTATTTTGATGTCATAGCTTGGAGCTTATCATTATCACATTCCAAATTAGTCAAATTATCATCTTTACTGACTTTATTTTCAATAAAATCATTTGGCTCCTTTTTAGTTGGTACATCTTCTACTTCAGTTGGCATACCCTTAACTTCAATTTGTGCACCCTTTACTTTAATATGCACATCCTTTACTTTACTTGGAATACCTTTTACTTCACTTTGCACAGCCTCAATTTTAATATGCATATTCACTACTTCAATTTGCATATCCTTAACTTCAATTTTCACACCCTCAGTTTCAATACGCAAACCTTCTCCTTCAGTACACATTCCCTCTAATGCAAACACACGATTATCATCATTCTCATTTAACACGATGATGTTTTCTTCATTATAGCTTTTAACATCTGCACTACTCACTCCTAAAACAATCTATTCATCCTCTATGTAATTACAATCTTCTTCTTTACTATTTTTTAAAACCATATCACCATCACCATCACCATCATGGATAGTACCATCACGATCATCCACGTTATCTGCTTTTAATGCTTTCTTTGCATTGTACTCGCCATTAAAGTAAACCTTCACTTTTCCATATTTTAAAACAAATAAGATTAAATCACTTATTTTTTAATCATCTTCAATCTCAACTAATCGACCTTCTTCATGTTTATTTGGGTGCTTATAGTATACTTTATTAACCTATCATATCAATTGTGCTTTGCAGATCCCACAATACCTAACCAATATAATTTGTCTAGGTTAATGTCTTTAACTAAAATTTTTTTATCACCAACATACACAAATGAGTTCTATCTATCAATTTCTCCCCATAGTAGAAAATAATTCCTTTTCCAATGAGATTCTTCATCCTAATAAAACAAGAAATTAAATTTTAATAAGATATTAAAGGTTCCATACAATAATACATATCAATAATGATATCATTTCAATGCTCTTCAATATTGAACAAAAAGACGTATCAATATCATTTCAATGCAAAATGAAAAATATTTTTGTTTATCTTTTTCCAATGATAAATAAACTCCAATATTCACTTTAATATGCAATACTTAGCTTTTTTCAAGCTAGGATCAACAAATATTATGACTAAATTTTCTCTTTTCTCTTCCTTGAAATGTACAAGTTGAGGCCCCTATATTCTTTCGAACACCACTAAAAAGAAGTTAAAAATTGAAAATTTGTGACATTTAAATAACCAAATAATTTATGACAAATAAAATAACCCTAGATACAAATAAAAGTTTTAAGGTAAACTTCACACAACATTCAAGTAAGGACTTAATTGAAGTAGTCATCTCAAGTTTAGCAAGTAAATTCTTGAGTTTGGTACAGTGCAACGACAGAGAGCTGAGTTATATGGTAATCTCATGGATTCTTAATTCTATTTCTAAGGATCTAATTGAAGTTTTTATGTATATTACATGTTAAAAGGATTAGCTGCTAAGGATGATGACTTCCTCTACACAATGGAATGCTAGTGTAACATCTTACTATATAGAGCCAAAGAAACTTTGGGATGAGCTAGCTAATTTGGATCCACATCCACAATGTCTGTGAAGCAATCGAATGGTATAAGTGAAGGAAAGTGCTTATATAGTTTTTAATGGTGCTTCATGAAGCATGAAGCAAGCAAAAAGTCAACTATTGCTCCAAGATCCTTTACCCTGAATATTAACAAAGCATATTTTGTGATTTCAATGATGAAACCACTACAGGAAATTCAACTAGAAAATGTTAATATAATTGCTTTAGTTGTGCTCGAAAATATAAAATCAAGAGGACAAAAAGGGGGGAATAAAAGAAGTATAACTCAAAGAAGGAGCATTGGAATCAAGATGTCCATGTTAAGGAGAGCTACTTCAAACTAATAGACTATTCAGATTGGCGAGAGTAAAATAAAGGGAAAAAGTCAAACTCATCAGAAAGTAGTAGAAAACCATTACACATTGTTCCTAAGAAAAGCCAAAGAATCTCAAAGAAATCGACTTAGCTTGAAGATTTTGTATTAAGTGCTATTATTCTTCCCAGCAACAGTCAAGAGGAGTCTCAAGCTGAAAATGTACTTTTGGGATAAATTCCTAAGAGGTTAAATCAAATTGTACACCCTATTTCATAGATCATAAATTCATGTTTTAGTAAGTTATGCTAAATTGAGGTGGTTTTATTTAAATTGGTCAGATTAAGTTGAATAAACCTTTTCAAACTCAAATATAATTTAAAATTTGATTTAGCTCAAATTTAATTTGTTAATCCGGAGTTCAATTGTGTTCAATTTACCATCCCTACTTATAACGTGATTGAGTACATCAATTTTTGCTCGTGGAGTATGAAAGTTAGGAAAAGAGGGGAGAAATGATTGTAAAAATAGAGATACTAATCAGTAAGTTTGTGATTCGACGGAAGGTGCGATGTTCCTTTCCTTGAAGTCCAAATATTGATGGTGATAAGAAAGGGCCTTTCTAGAATGTCACACGTATTATCATACATTGAAATGGGCCCGGACTTGATTCTACTTTTTCAGGCATTTGATGCATTGATCAATCTCGTTCTTTCTTAGCCAATTCTTAGCGCACGTTTTCCTTCGTGCTTTGTAACAATGAATTCGTCAAACCAAGAAAAATCTAACACAGAAAACGGTTATTCCTTGCATCGAACTGATTGATTGTGGCAACCCTAAGTTTTAGGCAGCCCTGTGGCTGAATTTCATGCCCAATTCCAGTTTCATTTTCATCAACGCTCTTTCCCAGACAATAGAATTGGACCATATTGGCATTGCAAGTATTAACAGGCATGGAAGCATACAACATGCTTGTCCAAAATGAGTATGGGGTTCCTTCAAATGCATTTCATGTTGTTGGCTTGTTTGTAGGCTAAAATTTGACGTTGTCCTTCAAGTAACACACCATTACTTGCTGCAATATCAAACAAAGTGATAATAAGTATGAACATATATTATGAGACGCTTTTAATATAAGAATTTTAGCCTCTAGGAGAGGATTGAAGGAAAGGGGAGAGTACTTACAAGTAAAGAAAGAATAATGCAGCTGGCAAAGCCAGGAAACAAAGCATACCAAAAGTTCAACTTGTGAAACTTGCTTCCATCAATGAACACAAGTGGCAAACTTGCAGCTTCACAAAGCTTTGTATTTTTAGTATCAGATTTAGGAAAGGAAGCCCATAATTTACAGAATTGAAATAAGAAGGACCTGGTGGGTGGTTTGAACGTGTGTAGATCATGAATGCTATGGATGTAGCGAGGGCAGTGCTCCTAGAAAGCCAACCAGGGCCGAGGATAGAGAACACCATGACTCCAATGGCTGCGCAGCCAATCTGTGCCATGAACATGTTGTACTTCTGCAGTGTTGAAAGGAAATTTTGGCACACGTGTGGTTAGTTACATATCTAGAAGCAAAAGATCAAGCTTTTCAAGGTTGATTACATAGCGCTATTAAAGGATTATATCAGACATCCAACATACAAGAAGCAGGGGCTATTAGTAGAGATGTATTTTGTGGTCGATCTCAATTCCACTATATTACAATAACCCAAACATTTAAAACAGAAGATTGCTCTATCTATTGTGCAGAACATGAGACTAAAAATGGAGCAGTGATACACTAAATTATGCAACATTAACATACACAAAAGCATTGCTCCGATAGTCGATTCAACATAAGCTCTGAACTCAATTACGAAGCCTAATAATTGATTTCTATGTGTCCACATTATATGTCTCACGAATTTGATATCTGGTTTAATTAGGAATCAGAGAGCAAAAGGAAAATGGGAAATCCTATCTCATTCATAACCACACAGCTGATTATAACATGCCACATCAAAACAACCAACTTCAGCTTAATTAATTTCTGATTGTAAGAAAAGCAGGAAGATCAAAAGGGTACTCGAGCAGCAGGAGAAGAAGGTGCAGCGAAGAGGACAGCACAAACGGCCCCTAAGGGTGCAATAGTGGTTGAGAGCCCTTTCGGAGCCAGTAATTGATCCATCTTTCCCAATATCGCCATTGCCGCAAATGCTCCTGTTCAAATTTCCTTATTAAAATTGGTCCATAATCATATCTGAGCGAAATTTTCAGGGATGATCATTTAATTTGGCTAATCGGATATCTAGCTTAGGACAGAAGTCACATTCTTTTCAACATTCAAAAGCCTAATGATGTGTCGAAGTTATAGTTGTATCTCATTGCACTTTATCAATCACTAACCTGCAGAAGGCCACAGAATGTCGCTGAGAGATGGTGAAGAAGAAGCCTTCTCTGGTTTCCAGGCGTCCCACAAAGGAACAGAGGCGTTGGTAGAACTGGAAGCCACAACAATACCATGTTTATTCCTACTTTCAAACTTAATCGTCTTGTTGAATAAGGGAGAAGGCAACGAAGAACTCAAGCGTAAACACGTTGACGATACCAGTGCTGTTGGTGTGAAGCATTTATGCTGACAATGATTATAGTAGTAACCACCAGCCTTGACCTGCGCGCTCATTTTATCATTAAAATCACCAATTCCCCGACAGACTTAATTGAGAGCAGTTTGCACAATTTGTATGCATATTGTAGTTTATTTATCGTCGAAAGAGGGCCTCATGATCGTTGAGACGGCCGGTGAGCTTTTGGGGGGGTCGAAAAGGCGTGGTTGGATGAGGAGGGGGCAATGCGGCATTTCAACGCCCTTGCCTCCACTTGTTTTCTTGGAGTTTGTACTTTAACTACTTTTCCGGATTCCAATTTGTTATTTTAATTCTTAAACTTTTAAACAGCAAATTTATAACTTCAGGCTGATTAATAAGGGAATTTTCTGGTTTAAATGAGATTAATAGGTTTAAACCGTCTTTATGTATGCAGTCATTTAAAATTTGAAGTTAAATCTTTACCTTTCATAAAAAATCTACTCAAATAGATGGCTTAAAAATATTTTTTCATAGTTAAGACTTGCCTAAAATATCTCGTAGAAAAAAAAAACAGCAAATTTATCCTAAACTTCCATATTAAATTCATTCTGAATGTTAATGTTTTTTTATTTAGGTAAAATTTAATCATTAATGATTTTTTCTACGACTTAGAAATAAACCAATTTTAAATAGTGGGGCAGTATCTTAAAAAAAAAATAGTGGGGCAGTAGAGCGTCAAAAGAGTGAGGTAGACTTCAGATCCGCCCTTTGAAGCAAGGCAGAGCCCATACGGAATAGCTTGTTTTTCTTTTCAAAACAGAAGGATCGACTCCTATGGCCAGCTATGTGTGATCACCCCCTGAGTGTAACAGTAAGGAACTGGGGAAGAAACAAAATAGCATAAGAAAGCTTTGATTTGTTGAGAAAGTTGGCAATTACTATTAAATTAGCAAAACTTAACTTTATATTAACCAATATCATATTCATAGCAAAGGTGGCAATTATTATTAAATTAGCAAAACTTAACTTTATATTAACCAATATCATAGCAAAGGTGGCAATTATTATTAAATTAGCAAAACTTAAGTTTATATTAACCAATATCATACCAAAGTTGGCTTTACAATATTACGTCACTAAATTTTTATTTATGATTATTTCCCCGACGACTTTTTTTGTTAATGGACTCTACACTCTATTTATATTAAAAATTTTAATATGAGATCAGAGCAGGTTTGATTCGGATTATCAAATTTTCGGTTGTTCATCTAGATGTCCAACCCCAGAGGCCTGGTTCGATTACCATTATGTTTATTTCAAGTAACAATTGGATGTTCGGTCCTAGTTAAACTTGAAGGAGAGTGTTAGAGTATCTCATATTGACTAAATATGAAAATGTTAAAGAATTTATAAGTGATAAAGGCTAGTCATTTTAGTAATAATTAACTCAAGTTCAATTTTGTTAATGGGTTCTGTACTCTACCAATATTAAAATTCTAATAAATCTTTATTTTTTGTCGCTAAAACATATTTTTTCTTATAGTGACCTTTAATTATTATTATCACTATATAAATATATCAAGCTTTTGTATATTTTAATGAAATTAATATTGATTCAAAGAATCTTACAAAGCAATTTGAACTTAATATTTAAGATGAGCGTTGTTTTCTTAATTATTATTATTATCGAACTTCTACTAAAATATTTATTAATAAATAATTAAATTTATAACGATATTAAGCTCTTAAATAAAAATAAAAACAAAAGTAGTAGGACATAATCCTAGTTTTTACTCATACATAAGTCCTTAATTTCCTTCTAATATAATGAATTACGTTGTTCACAAGGGATTCATTTTAAAAAGGAGTTGTATTGCTATTTCGAACAAGAATTAAACTAAAATCTATTCCTAGATAAGAGAAACAAAGTCTACGAAATTCAACTTTATTGTTAGAGTATCTCATATTGACTAAACATGAAAATGTTAAAAAAAATTATAAGCGATAAGAGCCAACTAACCAAATGACTAGTTCTAGTCATTTTGGCAATGGTTGACTCAAACCTAATTCTTATTAATAAGCTCTACACTCTACCTATATTAAAAATTTTAATATGGTATTAGAGCAGATTTGGTTCGGATTCTTAATTTTTCAATTATCCTTCTGGATGTCCAGTCTCAACGGCTTAGTTCGGTTATCACTACGGTTATTTTAAGTGACAAATGGATGTCTTGCACTTGAAGGGAAGTGTTAGAGTATCTCATATTGACTAAACACGAAAATGTTAAAGAGGTTATAAGTGACAAGGGCCAACTAACCAAATGACTAGTTCTAGTCATTTTGATAATGGTTGACTTTAGCATAATTTTTATTAATGGACTCTACATTCCACCTATATTAAAAATTCTAATATCCATCAGCATGTCCCACTACTTACACAGATGAACTTGCACCCAAGTAATGCGATGAATTACGATCCTCCCATCCTCCTTGTTCTGAATGGAACATGCAGTGCTTGCAGGGAGATGATCACGGACAATTACGGTACTGTACCATTAGCGTACGTTACGGAAGGTCTAAGCCTTGGCTACATGGAAGCAAATCGGTTGCGTGAAGAGATGACTGTGAAATTATTATTGAACTAGTTTTTGATTTAGGCCACACTACTACATTCAACAAGGATTGTCTTGTTGACACGAGACGACAAGTACTTGGAAAAACTAGGGTTAGACGTAGAATTCTATTCCTCGGGTGAACTTTACAAAGGAAGTTTGTTTCTAAAGACAAATAGTAGGTAGTTGACCAAGTTGAGATCCCTTTGTTCGGAGTTTTCTCGTGGAAGCAAGCACAATGTTTGACATCTCGGGGCTATACCATGACAATGACCAGGTTGCTTGACCCTGGAGGTACACTTCTGAAGAAATGTAATTAGTTATTTTGTTAGTAGCAGTTATTAGTTAGTTAGTTTTTGTATTTGGGGTCTTTGTGTATATAGTCCAACTAATTGTACATAATCAGTTTAAGTCCAGAAGAGCATTTTTATCTGGCTCCCAAAACAAGTCTTCATCTCTTCTCTACTCTCACTATCTCATCTCCGATTATATTTTAACATGGTATCAGAGCCACCGGCGACGATCGACCATTGTTATTGAGCTTCACTGAGCATTGTTCTTCCTTTCTTTGCATCGTTCTTCTATTTGTTGCATTTTCTCCCTGTTGAAACCCTATTCATTCATTCTCTATGTTTTCCCCAATTTTTGGAAACCCTAATTTGTTCATTCTCTGCTTTTCCTTGGTTCAAGTAATTCATGATGGTCGATTATCCAGAATCGTCACAAGCTTCTCTTAACACAGGTGTTAAGATTGATTTTAACAATCCTTTGTACCTTCATCCTTCAGACACTCCTGGCACATTGCTTGTTTCGCATCAACTCACTGGAATTGAGAACTATAGTGTATGGAGTAGGTCTATGCGAATTGGATTGCTGGCAAAGAATAAGATTAGTTTTGTTGATGGAACTTACTCACGAGATGATTTGGAGTCGGATCTTCATCCGCAGTGGGAGCGTTACAACGCCACTGTTCTTTCCTGGATTCTTAATACGGTTTGCAAGGATCTCTCTGCTGGCATCGTCTTTGCATCGAGTGCTGCTCTCGTTTGGAAAGATCTGAAGGAAAGGTATGATAAGGTGGATGGGTCTCGCATTTTCTTTCTTCACCGTGAAATAGCATCACATTCTCAAGGTATCTCTTCGGTCTCTACTTATTTCACCAAATGACGTCTCCTCTGGGATAAGTATGATGCTTTGGTTCTGTTTGCATCTTGTGATTGTGCCATGTCTCGCAAGAATTCTCAGAATCTTTTGCAGCAACGTTTGTTTCAATTTCTTATGGGTTTGAATGAGACTTACTCAGCTGTGCGAAGTCAAGTGCTTCTCATGCAGCCTTTGCCTTCCGTAAATCAGGCCTATTCGATGCTTGTTCAGGATGAAGCTCAACGCCAGCCATCCTCTCTGGTTACATTGGCTGAACGTACTGCTCTTTATTCCTCTAATACTCGCAGGAGGTTTCAGGGAACTTGTGATCACTGTGGGATTAAGGGGCACAAGAGGGAGTCTTGTTATAAGCTAATTGGTTTGTTGGACCAATGGTGGTTGACAAATTAATCCTACTTATGTTTTGATAATAATAAAATATATAGAATTGGTTAAG
>JANZLC010000006.1:27736280-27747502 GCA_026413385.1 Erythroxylum gracilipes
CTCTATACTCTTAATTTAATTTGATTAAATTGTTTTGTGTGTATTAATTTCGTGTTTTTGTAGAACTCTGCGAAAAAGATTAAAGATCTATTCAACCCCCCCTTCTAGATCGTTTACATGGTTTTCCTGGAGATTTTAAGTTCACTAAGAAGAGAGCTAACAATGTTACTTGCTCAGGAGATGATGATGATGACTCAGATGCTAAGTCAGTAGTTCACTCGGTTGCTCCTCCATCATCTTCTGCTCCAGTCTTTACTCTAGAACAATATCAGCAGCTCCTGAATCTTTTGAGCAAGGAATCTTCCCCTCTGGTCACTGCTGTTGCACACATGGCAGGTATGGCTTCTTCATATCAGTCTAGCTCCATTGAATGAATACTTGATACTAGAGCTTCAAATCATATGACTTTTAACTTTCATTGCTTGCATTCTACTGTTGCTTGTGCTTTTAAACATGCTTTTGTTCAACTACCAAAATGGTCACTCCACTACTGTTACACACTTAGGATCACATTCCCTTTCCCTTGATCACACTATCACCAATGTTCTTTATCTACCCGACTTTAACTTTAATCTCATTTCTGTTTCAAAGTTAACCAAAGACCTCAACTGCCTTGTCATTTTTTATCCCAAATTTTGTATCCTACAGGACCTTTGTAGTGGACTGATACTGGGGATTGGTAAAGAGAGAGCTGGTCTATACATTTTACAACCATTATCATGTCAACCGAAGCCTCTGTCTTGTGTTGTTGATGCTAGTATCTCTTGTACTGGTATTTCTTCTTGTTTGTTTGTCAATAATGTAAAAACTCAAGCTTGTACATGGCATGCTCGACTTGGCCATTCTTCTATTTCTGTCATGAATAAAATTCCAGATTTGAATTTCAATTTGCACAATTGTGATGATATTCGATCTTGTCAAATCTTTCCATTAGCTAAACAACCTAGACTTCCTTTCTCTTTAAGTACTAACCGAGCAACTAAACATTTTTCCCTCATACACATTGACCTTTGGGGACCTTATAGGATCTCCACATATAGTGGCCACCGTTATTTTCTCACCATTGTTGATGATTTTACCCGTATGACCTGGATTTATCTCCTCAAACTCAAAAGTGATGCCATTTTAACCTTACAAAGCTTCTTTACCTTAGTCAAAACTCAATTCTCTGGTATTATTCAAATTGTCCGAAGTGACAATGGCACTGAATTTTTCAAAGAAGTAGGTCAAACCTTGTTCACATCCCTTGGTATTATTAACCAAAGTTCTTGTACACATACTCCTCAGAAAAATGGAATCGCTGAGCGAAAGCATCGACACCTTTTAGAGGTTGCCAGAGCCATTAAATTTCATTCCAACATGCCTTCTAAATTCTGGGGAGAGTGTATTCCCATGGCCTGTTACATCATTAATCGTTTACCTACCTCTGTCCTTAAATGGATATCACCTTATGAAGCCTTATATCTTAAACCACCATCCTTTGATCACTTTAAAGTCTTTGGTTATCTTTGTTATGCTACTATCACTCCATATGTTGATAAATTTTCACCTAAAGCTATTCCCTCAATTTTTATGGATTATTCCACTGTCCAAAAGGGTTATATCCTTTTCAACCTTTCCACCAAACAATTTTTTGTCAACAGAGATGTAGTCTTCCATAAAACTATCTTCCCATTCAAATTTACCTCCAATCCTTCTCCTTTGTTTCCTGTTCCTGACTCTAATGCTACTCTTTATCCGGATTTCTTACAACTTGTACCTCCACCGCCTCAACATCCTTTAGCTGACCCTCATTCTCCACAGTCTATTCCTGAACCACCACCTTTCATCCCAACTCCACCTGCATCCTCTATTTCCTCTCCTCCATTTTGTCCACCTGAACCTTTATGGAGATCCACCCGCACATCAAGACCCCCAGGCTGGTTATAAACTTTATTTGTTCCCATAAACCTTCCTCCTCTTCCTCCCTTGCTATCACAACTTCGTATCCCCTTCATGATTCACTTTCTTATTCCCACTTGCCTCCACATACCCTTTTTTTTTTGCAAACGCAATCTCTAGCATAGTGGAACCCACTGCTTACCATGAGGCCATTTTAGACAAGCGTTGGGTAGATGTTATGCAACAGGAAATCCAAGCTTTGGAAGCTAATGTCACTTGGAAGGTGGTTCCTCTCCCACCTGGTAAGCACCCTATTGGCTACAAATGGGTATACTGAGTTAAGAATAACTCCAATGGCACAGTTGAACGATTTAAGGCTTGGTTAGTACCAAAGGCTACAACCAAACAGAAGGAGTTGACTTTCAGGAGACTTTTTCTCCTGTAGCCAAAATGGTCACTGTTAGAACTATCATTGCTCTTGCTGTTGTGCATCATTGGCCTTTATATCAGATGGATGTATATAATGCTTTTTTGCAGGGTGATTTATCAGAGGAGGTTTACATGACACTTCTTGAGGGATTTGGCAACCAGGAGGAGACCATAGTGTGTAGGTTGCTCAAATCTTTATATAGTTTGAAGCAAGCTTCTAGACAGTGAAATTTGAAGTTATGTGATGCTTTAGTTACCAATGGATATGTTCAGAGTAAGCATGATTATTCACTGTTTACAAAAAAGAAAGGAAATGATATAGTTATTCTTCTAATCTATGTGGATGATTTGTTGATAACTGGAAGTAATGATGTGATGATAGAAGACTTGAAACAGATTTTGCATAAGAACTTCAAAATGAAGGATTTGAGAGATTTGAAGTTCTTTTTTGGAATTGAAGTACTCCGATCCAAGTCTGGAATTATTTTGAATCAAAGAAAATATGCTCTTGAGTTAATTGAAGATGCAGGTCTAGGGGGAGCAAAGACTGCATTCACACTTTTGGAGCAGAATCAGAAATTGACTTCTGTTGAGTATGATAAAGGCACAGAGTTGAAAATTGATGATTACGAAATGACAGATGTAGCCTTGTATCAAAGGTTGATGGGGAGACTCTTGTATTTGACTCACACAAGGCCAGATATAGCTTATAGAGTACAAAACTTGAGTCAGTTCATGCAGAAGCCAAAACATTCACATTATGAGGCGGCTTTAAGAATTGTGCGTTATGTTAAGAAATGTCCAGGGTAAGGAATTTTTTTATCCGCCAATGGACATTTGAAATTGTCTGCTTACTGTGATTCTGACTGGGCATCTTGTCCCATGACTAGAAAGTCAATTACAGAATTCTTTGTAAAATTGGGAGATTCATTGATTTCATAGAAGTCAAAGAAGCAGAGCACGATTTCTCGATCCTCAGCAGAAGCTGAGTACAGGAGCATGGCCATTACTACTGCTGAGTTGGTGTGGTTATCAGGATTGCTTGAAGAACTGGAGATTAAGAGTAAAAGACCGGTTGTATTATATTGTGATAGCCAAGCAGCCTTGCAGATTGCAGCAAACCCTGTATATCATGAAAGAACGAAACACATCGAAATAAATTGTCACTTTGTACGTGAGAAAATTCAGTATGAATTAATTCAAACTCAGCATGTTTCTACGAATGAGCAGATTGTAGATTTACTTACCAAAGGATTGGGAGTACGGCAACATGAGTATCTCTTGTCCAAGTTGGGTGTTAAAGATGTATATGAACAACGCCCAACTTGAGGGGAGTGAAGAAATGTAATTAGTTATTTTGTTAGTAGCACTTATTAGTTAGTTTTTATATTTGGGCTCTTTGTATATATATAGTTCAACTAATTGTACATAATCAGTTTAGGTCCAGAAGAGCATTTTTATCTGGCTCCCAAAACAAGTCTTCGTCTCTTCTCTACTCTCACTGTCTCATCTCCGATTATATTTTAACAACTACGGTTCTAGAGTGATTACGCGGGAACATAACGCTGAACTTGAGAGGAGGAAAAGTCTCTACGTTGTGATGGCCTGAGAAACTGCCACTGTGGTTGTTGACGAAACTAAAACATGTGGCCCAATCAAGTGACAGTGTGATACAAATCAGACCCTATAATTACTTCACCTTCGGACAAAAATCGGAATCCAATAGCATGCCTAACTCTGTTACGAAGACCGATGAAAGTGGGACAGAGGGCGCTCTTGTGAGAAATCTTTAAGTTCTGAAGGAAATTAACAGCAATAAGTTGCTGCTAGAGATGTGAAGAAAATAATGAAACGTAATTTGTAGTTACTTGCTAGCTTAAGATGCCTGGAACACAAATTTCCCTTTTTATATTTTTGTTTTGGTATTATTTTCTTCTCATCTTCAAAACTAAACAACCACCACGTAAAACAATGCCATAATCTTTACTTCTTCGCCTATGGCTACTCGGGGGAATTGTAGATGATAGAACTTTGAATTTGTCTTCAACCACGTACCTCCATGGACATACTTGAAGGAATAACAAAACAGACCATGCAAATTGAACAGTTGCAACAATCCGCATTTGCATGGATTGATTTACAAGCTCCACAGAGAGGAGCATCTGAGATAGAGCCAAGATGGCGCATATATAGTTTGATGTATATAACCGATTGGCCATGCAACTGAATGGTTTATTTTGCTCAACAATAATCTGACTGTGACTCGTAGAAATCAGTCGGGCATGGAGACATGACTTCTTGTTCCAGTAACTGCTGTACCTGATTCATTGTTGGCCTATCATCAGGATTTGCATCTGTACACCTTGCTGCTATTTCCAGAATTGCTTCCACCGTTTCCATGTCCGTGTCTTTGCATCTTTTGTCCACAACATTTTCCAGTTGATTCTCTCTTAACAGAGTATTCATCTGCAAAGTTGCTCGTATTTGTTACAGGTTTAACAGTAGACCAAACAATGTTCCACATTTTAATGAGGGAGGAAATTTTGGACCTACCCAACCAACAACGTTTAAGCCTCTCTTTACAAAAGTTGGATCGGTTGGTCTTTTGCCCGTCACGAGCTCTAGCAAGAGAACTCCAAAGCTATACACATCTGACTTTTCAGTAGCTCTTCCACTTTGGAGATATTCTGTTCACAGTAACAATAATTAAAAAGTTAGTAGGCAGGGATACAGGATTATTGAGATTATTTTTGGAGTCAGATCCCTTGTTCAATATTGCGATCATAGATTGCAATGCTTCAGAATATTATACAATAACATTTACACGAGCAAGTACTTGAGAATAACTGCAAAAGAAGTCCTAAAAGATTGAAAATAATGCAACATAGTACTTGATAATTTCAGGATGATCGAACTTTTAGCTATTTTTGCCGTTAGCTTATCAGTATCCCTCCAAGAAGGGGCATACGTTCTGTCAAGCTGAATTTTTCTCATCCTCGGAATGTTCAATTTGTATGCAGAAGCACAATATTTGCATAAAGCAAGGACTAAAGGAGGCAATGTGCATGTTGCATGAAAAAGTTAAAGCAACATCACACCATTTACACGTAAATTTTACAACTCCAGAGATCAAAACAATCAGTAAATAATAGCATAATATACATACCCGGTGCTAAATAACCGAAAGTGCCAGCAACTACGGTTGTAACATGAGCATCCTCATCCACTAAAAGTTTTGCAAGGCCAAAGTCAGAGACATGGGGCTCCAGATTTTCATCTAGAAGGATATTACTGGATTTTATGTCACGATGGATTATTTTTGGACAACAGTCATGGTGCAAGTATGCAAGCCCCCGGGCAGAACCTAAGGCTATCTTCAAACGAGCACCCCAATTCAGTAGTTGTTCTCGTTGGGCGTTGTCTGAAAGGGTAGGAAATGCAGAAGAATCAAGGAAACAAAAATATCAGCCTCTGCGTTACCATTTTCAACACATATCCTACACTACTAACTTAAAACAAGTGTAAGAAGTGTCTCATTTCATTCAAGTTCAATTACCATACATTTGATCTTCAATTTGAAAAAAAACACTTGCATAAACGTTCAGACCAGACACAAATACTGTGAATTTTGCAAGTTTCTATGCTCGAAGTAATCAGTGAACATTACTAGCCTTTCCAAGCTAATTGACAATCAACAGCTTTGGAAATCATCATAATAAAGCAGTACTATTAAAAGAAAATTGGGACATCAACCACTACAGCAATGAGCACATATGAGTTCCTGATTGTGAAGCTGTAAATTAACTGAATGCTCTAAGTCCAGGCAAATAGGTTACCATATTATGGATTAACAATAATTTCCTTCCTACTTTCTGCAACTCACTTTTAAGTAATACAAAGAAGCATACCATGCAAAAGATCGTCTAGGCTTCCCATGGCCAGATAATCATAGATAAGTAGCTTTGATGACGGGAACCTGCAGTATCCTCTCAGGTTTACTAAATTTATGTGCTTGATACTACCTAAAATCTCCAACTCTCTTTCAAAAACTTGATCACATCCTTCACGACTCCTGTCAATCCTTTTAACTGCAAATGTTCCACAATCATTCATAACCATCCGGTACACTGTGCCAAATCCTCCTGATCCAACTGCATCCTCTTCATCAAGAGACTCCAGCTTTTCTATGATTTCACATGAAGCATACGGCAGGTCTCCATGAAAAGTAATAAGCTTGGTGCCTGAAGAAATAAGTTTTAGTCGCATAGAAAGATGATAGATTCACATTAACATTATAAAAACAAAGAAACTGTAAACTTACTCGCTTCTTGATGAACTTGCTTTCTTACTTCCGTGTACTTTTTAGCTACTCTTTCCTTCTTTGAGAGCAAGCAAATCCACAGGAAAGCAAGAAGTACAACGAGTGTAAGAGCCATCGTGGACATTACACCAATAAGAATTCCTTTCACATAATGAGAGGATCTCTTTGCTGGGACTGTAGACATGTCCAGACTTTAGTATATAAGATGTTAATAGCTTAATATAATATGATTTATTTACCTGCTGCTTCATCACTTGTGGCGTGTGGTAGCACAGCAGGAAATCCCAATGAAGTTCGGCATGGCTTATGCACTTGTCTTCCACAAAGATCTAAGTTCCCGATGTAACTAACCACAAGAACCCAGCATCAGAACAAGTTCAGAACTTCACTGACTAGGAATGAGAGAAGAAAGGCAGTGACTGTCACAGGTATCCACAACAATATCATGTTCTCTTGCTATTATGTTAAGAAGCTAACATCATTTTTTAGCACAAATGAACATGTGCCGGATGAACACAGATAGGTTCCCTTGAATTACTGCACCTAATAATAGTTCACAATTTCATCTTAGGCCACAATTGTACATTCAAAAAGAACCAGACAATGCATGTGCCACAATTTTTTAACATTTCATCTAAGCTTAACCACTTCAGAGGACGAAAGAATTAAGGCATGTTATTATCAACTAGAAACAATGAAATGTTCTGAAAGCAAGAATATTTGGTTGAAAGCAACAATACCGTACAAAAATGATAGCACTTATTTTAGGTTCAAATTTAGAACTTAAATCTGATTTCAAATTTTTAAAAACCGTTTTGGGTAGCTTTATATTTCTATTCAAGGTCTTTTGGTATCTTCATCGCTACTATTTTTATCCTTTCTTTTTCCTAGTTTTCCTGTAAATTCTGGTCCATGGCTATCATTTCGTTCTGTTTTCAGGATAGTATTGAAATTTGAGGAATTGTGCTTCGCCTAATCTCTTTATAAACCATCTGAAACCTTTTTATCACTCTTTCTCTGTTGCTCCCAAACCATCTTCTGTAAACCTCTACGACTCTCTACAACACTACATTGGCTAGACCTGACCAAATATGATTCCAAATAATTGGTGCAAAGGAAAACTACAGACTTCAGATTGGTCATGGAGTTGACATGACTTACGAATTGTTCCCAAAAGTGCTTAGAGCTCCAAAATCTGGAATTTCACCAGAGAAGAAATTGGTAGATAAATTCCTGTGGGAGGACAATAAATAAGGGATTAAATAGGATGCCGTCCAGTTATCTGATAAGTACGGAAAATCTGTTTTTCAGCATCCAAACTCAAAGAGCTACAGCTATTATTGAACTTACAGGAGGCGCAAATGCATTAACCGACCAATTGATGAAGGTATGGCACCCTTTAACATATTGCTTGACAAATCTCTGAGATCCAAATTATGAGAAATGTGCACATTATCAACTTATAAGCAAACCATGCACACAAAGAAAAACTTATAAAGCTGTGAAAAAGATCATGAGAACTGCACAACAAGGTGACACATTTCTGCTAACTGCTGCCTGTTTCTATGGAAAGAAAACCAGATCCCAAAGTTCCTATTGATATTCCACCATGTACAATAAATTGATGCAAGCAATGGGATTTCCATTTGGCTATCAATTCTTATATCTTTTCTCTTTCTTTTTTTTAAAAAAATTCTGATCAAACTTCCGTGTACCCTACTAGGCACCGGTAATGGGATAAACAGCCACAAGAAGCAAGTTCATGGTAAAAAACTATATATGGATCACTATCAACTGACGGTCCAAGCACGAGAAAGACTAGGAAATCTTACAATATAGTGAGGCGAGAAAGATTTCCAATATCTGATGGTATGCCTCCTTGAAAATAGTTAGCCCTCAAGTACCTACAAACAGGACCAATTGCAGGAGGTAAAAGGGGAACCTTTTTGCTAACACCGCAAATAAAAATCAAATCCAACCACGAAAGGGAATAAACAAAGTTCCAATTACACATACAGTGCTCTTAGCTCAGTGCAATTGGTAATTTCACTAGGAATGATTCCGTGCAGGCTGTTTTGGTGAAGAGCCCTGTTTCACCCAATAGAATGAAGAGCAAAGTTAAAGTAAACACAGAAGTTGCTACTTCACAAGGATGTTTTAGCCCATCTTTGTTTAAACATAAATGGGAACAGAACTTACAGTCTTTGTAATCTACTTAGTTTACCAATGCTAGGCGATATGATTCCTCCTAATTGCATGTAGGGAAGGTTTCTGAAGAGTTCAAAACACATATGAAGAATGGAGGTAAACATTCAGAAAGCTTTAAAGGGAAAAAAAAAACAAGTAAACAACATAGAGACGAGGAATGGATTATGGCTCACATAGAGTTTACTCTTTGGTCATGAGGATCACAAGAAACACCAGTCCACTTGCAAGGAGATTCGTCAGAAGCTTGCCAGTTTCCAAGCATGTTTTCACTGTCATTCAACGCGCTCTTTATTTCTAGCAATGTGAGGCCTGTGAAACATGAACAATTAAGCCCGTAAAACCAGAAAGATCCAACCTTTAACAGTTCTTTTGCTCACGCATGCATCTAGGTAGCGAAAGATGATATGTTTTCTCTTCTTCCCTCGTCATTCTCATCCTCCATATTCTTAGCAGCCAGACGATTGATGAAAAAGAAAGAAGAACGAAAATGGAACCTAAAAAAAATGAAAATTTCTTTTGCCAAGTAGTAGAGGGTTCTTACCATCATCTGTGAGAGAAAGAGAGCATGTACTCAGAAGGGTCACTGCAGAAAGTACTGAGAAAACCAAACGAAACACACCCATTTCACCTATTCTTCAAAATATGCTTCTGGGTATCGTTCTGTTTATCTAGCAAGGCACTTTACAACTGTAATGCAGCTAAGGGAGAGATACATGAAATCTCCAAAAGATGAAATATGATGAGAACAGCGAGTAGAGCAGGTGAGTGAACTTTGAAGTGAATGATGGGCGTGTGACCATTAGAAAACTATAATAATTTTGAAGCACGAAAGAGAGGGAGAAGAACAGAGACAAGAAGAAGAACGAAAACAAAAAGAAAAGAACTATTTTTTAAATCCCCAATACTAATACGAACAGAGAGAGAGGGAAAGCCACACTTTCTTTGAAACCGGGTATCGAGATTTGTGCAGAAAGTAGTAGCCGTTGTCCAATGAAATTCAAACAAACAGGGATTCAAAAACCTCAGTAGGTCAATCACCATAAAAGTAAACTCGTTACAGCCCTCAAACATCAATTTTTTGGTGTTAATTTCGACGTGTCATTGAGTCGTGGAGAGTACAGAGACATTGTCGGAGACGAGAAAGTTGGGTAAGGGTCTTCTGATTTCCAGCTTTCACTTGGAACTGCCGCAGGCTTGCATTATAAATGTCTGACTTATGTAAGAGAACACTTCGAGATTCTAAAGACTTGTGTTGCTAGACATGTGTGCATATTCAAGGGCGCGTGCATTCACTCAATTCTCCACCTTAACAAGGTGACTGAGAAACTAGGACCACCCTGAAACTCGCCAGAAAAATACAAAGAAAATCGAAAAGAGCCAAAGGTATTAATACAATTATCAGTAAATGGGCAGTCATCATTGCATTTGACCCCTCTCGTCGCCAGAGAGAGGGAAGGCGTTCGAAAGGTTCCCTTATAGGAAATGGCGACTGTGAACTGTTTCAGAGCCTAAAAATCTCTTGCAATCTCTGCTCAATTCAAATGCCGTGGTTGGTAATGAAATCTAGACCAAATTACTGGAGAAGCTAGACATTTTTTGTCTACTGAAGTTCATGATTTAGTATGTCTATAAATTCTGTCATCTTCATGATGTTTAATCATGAGGGTGTCAATCTGTTATGGACCATAGGCCACTCCAATTTTCATATGATGCTTAATTACAATTATTATCAAGCTTGACTATACTACAATCTCCATCAAACTCCCGATTTATGGGTCAAACGTTCAAGGATGACTCTCCTGGACTATATTTAACAAACTTCGACACTTATCAACTCAGGACAAGGCCTGATGACTACTTTCATACCCAAACATAATTACTTTCTTTATAAAATGGAAGTCTACAATGCAAGCAAAGCGGTTCTTAACTTACGGAGTATGCTCTGAAAAGTGAAAACATATGATGACATGGTGGGTTTGACGTGCCCAGTCTTTTACTTAAATTGTAAATATTTTGTTCTCTGCTAATTACGTTATTTATGATGCTAATTTAGTATCACGAATATTCATGAAATAGGAACTTAATTTGTAAGATAGATCACAGCATGGATTACGTATCTCATCATACCATTATGTCAACTCACGACATAATACTCAATCAGAACCTAATGCATCTCATTATGTTGTTCATCACCTAATAAATATCAGTTTACCAGAATCTATTAGAAAGTGATCCTTTTAACATGAAAGGGTGGTGATACAACTGCGAGCTAATTCCCAAGAGTCGTCTACTAAAGTCTTATTTGAAAAAAAATAGCCGTTGTGATGAGAGAGAAGCTCTAACTTCTCTCTAAGACTTTTCTTAGTGCCTTTACACATACTTG
>JANZLC010000006.1:27790399-27801703 GCA_026413385.1 Erythroxylum gracilipes
CAGATTAAGATAAACTAAACAATTTAGTAGGAAAAATATGTATAAGACCCAATAATTAATCCAGAAATTAAGGAAAATGCCATTAATTCTACTGATAAAAATGCATCCAACAGCTTGATTCGAGTCTGTTCGTGTCAGCCCCTAGTTCGTATCTGTCTAGTCCAGAGTCGTCCCTTTCTTCACCTCTAAGTCTATCACAACCTGTCCAGCCTTGTTGAAACACTCCAACTCTCAAAAAAAACAGCTCCAAACCAATTTGGAACTGACTAGACACCCCCTGTAATTACAGAAAGGGACTGTAACACCACTCATCATGTGCCTAACACCATTGTATCAGTGCCTTTCTTGCCTACTACATCCTTGACTGCACCAACAGCTTCGACACAACCACTGGACCAAAAGGCACCTACTTATTCTGTTGTACCAGCCACCAAAAATATACACCTGATGCAAACACGAGCCAAAAACAACATCTATAAACCGAAAAAGGTATATCAGGAAAGCAAACATCCATTACCAATTAATCTTGAACCATCGTGTGTCTCACAAGCTATGAAAGATCCATTATGGAGAACCTCGATGAATGAGGAATTTGATGCTTGATAAATAATCATACTTTGGACCTTGTTCTAGCACCTCTAAGCAGTAACATCGCCGGGAATAAATGGTTGTATTGGATAAAATGAAAGCCAGATGGTTCTATTGCCGAGTAAAAATCACGTTTGGTTGCAAAAGGATTTATGCAAACACTAGGTCTAGATTTTCATGAGACTTTTGCACCAGTTATTAAACCACAAACTATTAAAATCATCTTTACAATTGTGATTGCTCACAGTTGGTCTATGTATCAAATGGATGTAAATAATGTGTTTTTGCAAGGTGCTTTTAAAATAAGAGGTGTATATGAAACAGCCACCGGGTTTTGTTCATCCCAATCATTCAAATTATGATTGTAAATTGTGAAAGGTAATTTATGGCCTTCAACAAGCTCCATGTGCTTGGTATAATTCCCTGAAAAAATTTATTTTATCCTGCAACTTTCATAATAGTATTAGTGATTAGTCTCTCTTCATTTATAAATGTGATGGTGTTGTTGCATATTTTCTTATATATGTGGATGATCTGCTATTGACCAGAAGTTCATAGCTATTCTTATCCAAATTCATTAATGCATTATCCGCGGCTTTCTCGTTAAAACAGATGGGCTTTCGAATTATTTTTTGGGGATAGAAATTATTCCCACTTCTACTGGATTATTCCTGTCATAACACAAATATATTAGGGACATTTTGGAAAGTTTTGGTATGTCCGAAGCGAAATCGGCGTTAATGCCATTATGTCTATCAACTCTGCTACGCCTTGATGATGGTACTACTTCGACTGACGTTTCGGTATATAAACAGATGGGTAGGTCTCTTCAACATATAGCTCACACAACCGGATGTGGCATTTTTGGTAAATAAGCTTGTTCAGTTTAGCATGCTCCTACAGTTACCCACTTACAATGGGTGAAACGAGTTTATCGCTATCTCAAAGGAACAATACACTTTGGCTTGCAACTTAATAAGCCGAAACAGTTGGCTCTTCAAGTTTTTGGTGACATTAGTTACCACTTCAGGCTTACAATGATGCAGATTAGGCAGGTAACAATGATGACAAAACCTCTACCTTGGCTTATATTGTTTACTTCAGTGGGAATTCGGTATCTTGGCATTCCAAATAACAGCAAAAGGTTGCACGCTCTTCAACCAAAGTTGAGTATCGTTGTGTTGTGATGACGACTACTGAACTTCAATGGTTGAACAATTTATTATCTGAACTTCACCTTCCTTTCAAAGGGTCGTCGGTACTCTTTTGTGACAATCTTGGTATTACGTATCTCTGTAATAATATGGTTTTTCATACTAGAATGAAGCATATTGCGCTGGATTACCATTTTGTGTGCCAATTTGTTCAGGATGGGAAATTAACAGTTGAACATATTTCAACGCATGATAAGATAGCATATGCCCTTACCAAACCGCTGACTTCTCAGCGTCATGCTGCGCTACGGCACAAGATGCATGTTCTCGACAGAGACATGCTCTTGTGGGGACATATTAAGGGATAACTATAGACTAAGTTCTTTTGACTATAACAACTTATTGTTAGACTGTAACAACTTATTGTTGTAATGTATCTTTAGATCCTAGCTTCGTGTAAATTAGTTATTAATTCCTCTGCATTTAAACTCATTTGATTGAATGTAAAAATACAACAATTCACATTGTACGATGAAACAATATTGTAGTACATAGGAAGAAAATTACAATGAAATAAGTAATCAATATACTTGAGTTTATGTAAAACACTTATATTATTTGATAAAATTTTAACACCTTAAAAGATTTTTTAAATGTTTTAGATTGATATTGAATTCTTAGAAGATATATGTAATGAAGAAAGAAAATTTGGTGAAAAAATATGTAAGTTCTGTTTATTGCACTAGTAAATATTATTTAAGATTTTGGTAAAAATATCATATTAAAAGAATTTAATAAATAATGAAAAGTTAATAGAATTATTTATAATTCATAAGGAAAAACTTAATATGGATTCCAATTCATTAACATACCCAACAAGTCAATCAACTGTAGACATGAGGAATCACAGGTGTATTAGTATGTTTAAAATTTGCTTTTTAAAATCAGTTTTAATGATAATAATTTTTATTTTTACAAGAAATAAAACCTAAGAAGCGAAACACAATGTTTAAGAGGCAAACTAAAGGGAAGGAAGGTGATATGGCAGAATTTATTCGTATTCACAGGATTTTGGTGAGCATTTGAACAATTTTCAAGAATGCAAAAGGCTATTATTATATGTCAATGAAGGTGTTCTAAGTCAATTCTTTATTATGTGATTAACAATTATTTGCATGTTTAAATTAATGGAAATTGAGTAAAAACCCCTTTATTAAGTGTAAAATTATGTGAATGTTGAAATAAAATTGTTGATGTGCATGCAAGAGTGTATACCATCTCATAATATTAAGCTTCAAATAGAAGGATATCCAACACAAAGTCCGGTCCAAAGTATTTCCATACGTGTATATATATATATATATATAACTTCGAATTCTATTGGCCCTAGATAAGTGAGCCCAAGTTTATTAGGTTGGAAATAAACTTAGGTCCATTATCCAACTTTAATCCAATTCAAACCTACTAAAAAATTTAAATTCAAATTCATCTAAATTTATTATTATTAAATAATTAATAATTTTTCACAATAATTTTTTAATAAAAACAGTAGGATCTTAATTTATTAATAGATATTTTTTATAATTTTTATAACATATATAAAATTAAGAAAAGGAAATCATTTTCATCTTCTAAGGCCTAGATGCACTTAAGTTCTTAAGGCAAAATTTTTACCAAATCTTTGTAGAAGTGTTATTTAAACCTTTATTTCATTATTAATTGGGAAGTAATTAACACACCAATTTTTTATTGCATGACAAGTTTAGTGTTTGTTTTTAACTAAATAAGTTCATATTTTGAAAAAATAAATAATTACAATTTTTCCCAAAGAAACTATTATTTTCAATATATTAATTTTAAATTATATTTTATAAATTAAGATAATTTATTTTTTAGATCAACTAACTTATATATTTTATATAAGAGTATGTAAAGTTTTGTATATCAATTATTTAATAAAAATGATGATGGTTATATATTTATGATAATTTATCGTATATTGTATATTTTGTTTCTTACATGTAGATCAAACACAAGTAAAATTAATAATTTAAAATGAGATTGCGTGGGGAAAAACATTTTTGTGATGTATGGATTAGTCTTATTTTATACATATATTAAAACTTTATCTATAAAAAATAAGTTTCACTAAAAAATTTTATGTCAAAATTCATAGATAAAAGTATACAAAATAGTAACAATTAAGTGATAAACTCCTATTATTAGTCTTTTTATGATATTAATCATGATAAATTTTGAATTAATTGATAAATTGATGAGATAATAAATATATGTGTTATATTCAATAACTAATTTATTGTATTATATTGCATATTTGATTGGCATTAAATAAATAGTATTTGATGTGATTTTACATATTGAAATGAATTGCTCATATGAAGAATAAAAATAGATATTTATTATTGAATAATTGAGTTTCAACTAAATTTATTTTTAAAGAAAGTGAACCAAAAAATTATATACGAGAAATTCAACATTCATTTTATTAACAAATAAAACAGTAATACTATGAAAATAATTTTATTATCAAAACAAAAGAGTATTATTGTGCTAATATTATCCAAATTTTTTAATGATACAATTTACAAAAAAATTATTTTGTTGGAGAGTAAATATTGAAATTGAAATTTAGAACATGCAAAAAACCACACAAGTAAATAATTATATCTTCAATTACAAAAAGCTAAAATAATCACATAAAAATAGGTAATTTTAGAAACAAAGATTAAAGATAACAAACTCGTATTACGGGAAATGAGATAGTTAATCATTATAATAGGATTGTCAATAGTTAGAATTACTTCATCTGCAAATAAAAACATTATTATGTAAATTATACCTAATAATGTAATAATTGCATTAAATGAATATTAAACATATGATAGTAAACAATTAAATATACCTTCATCATCAAAATTTTTTTAAAATATTTTCCAATTAAATGATTGGTCTCCTCCGTATCAGTACCTACATTAATATAAAAATAAAAAAGACAATATAAGATAAGATAATGTCATAAAAATAGAGAACTTTGATCTATTCCTAAAGATAAAGTTTAACCTCAATATCTTCATCGCTTAAAACTGAAACTAGAGCTGAACAACCTTAACTGTTGCGATCCTTTTTTCCCCCTAAACCTTAGTTTATAATCATTAAAAAAAATGATATCATGGTTGTTTAATGACATCAACGCGCACTTAAGCTCGATCACCATACAACATGTCATAATAGAAATTAACCCCCCTCCATTTTGTACCTCATGTCCAATATATATATATACTGCCACAATATGTCTAGCCATACACTAGTAAAATTTGAGCTTCTTCGTCGTCTACTTTGCCATAACCAGGATCACCTTATTGGAGTCAAATATTTAATAAGATAAAAGCTTTCTTGATCTCAAATATATTACTAAAGCAATTGTGTGAACTTGAATATTTTGCTTACGAGAATATTTCAATAGTAGTATAAACTATTTCTAACTTTGCACAAAATCTTTAGCCAACTTCCATTGCTTTTATGTGAGTAAGCAATATACTGAGAATTTCTTTGTCTCAACTTGGTAAACACCTCAACATGTTAGACTATTGATTTCAACATCTTGAAGGTTGAGTTTTATCTGATAAGACAATCCAACACCAACTTCTTTGTCCATGGAATGCATAGTTGTTGTGTTGTTACTTCAAAAATTTTAACTATTTTGGGTGCTACATTTTAATATACTACACAATCTCAGATCAATTCTACTTTTTGCTTTATAATCTCTAACACGTCTTTCACAATCAAATTCAGAATATGCGTAAAACAATGCATATGGAACAACCGTGCACTAATCAACAAGCTCCCAATCCGTAACTCATTCTTCAGCTTTTCAATCATCGCATCATTTATGCTACAACTATTGACTGTTATGCTAGATCACTTGGTTCGATATTCCAATCTATTAAACACTTAACTAACATAGGTGTCAACCTTTTTCTTGTATATGGTGTTGACATATAAATGAACCTACCGTTAACGAATATAAATAAATATCATTCATAACATAATCAAAAATAAATAAAAACAATATTAAAGAATATAATTTACCTCAATAGTATACTATATAGTGTCTAGTCTTTATCAATATAGTATGTCATCACCATCACATAACCATCCTAGTTACCAATTTTTCATATGTTTTTTATGATGGCAACCCATTTTTCAATACTCGACAATGTTGTTAAAATTTCTTTCTTTTGATCCTCGTATATCTTCAAAAACAATTTCAAGGTATTCCAAGTTGGAATCTTAAAGGTTGGTTGGAGAGAGGTGAGCAACATCCTAAATCTTTTGTTGTTAACTACAGAGAGTGGATGTTCATCACTAATGACTATACTAGCTATTAAAGACTTTGATCTATTGCTTTCATAAGTTGTAGCAATCATCTCGTTTTTCCCTCTCATTAGGTTTAGGGTAAAAAATGTTTGACCTCCTTATGCGATCTTCTTTCTATTACACAAATTTATATGTCTCTTTAAATGAGAGGTTTCACCTTTTGATCTCTATGCCATTATTTTGTAATAATATTTACATTCAACCTTCTCTAATCAGTCCATTAATCTAGTCTTATTGAAGTGATTCCAAACATCACTTCTCAATGAACCTGGATCACCTTGTGCACTTCTATCTTCACTTGGCATCAGATTAAAAGTATTCACTTGTATGCTCTTTGGTACTGGATTATAATTATCCAGTGAAAGAATATGCTCATTTATTTGAAACAATCAACATAAACAACTATATAAGCTATATATGGACATTTACATGTATGCATATTCTTTAACGAGCATTTTAAATGAAAGTAAGATAATTAAAGTATAATTAATCATAATCACGTATAGGAGTATATTACTTTACATATATGATGATGATGATAAATTTTGAAGTTGAAAGGATTAGAGAGCAACGTACATAACTTTATTTACTTTAGAGATTAGGATTATAGTCGAATGAACTTTTTGCTATGTATTGTTTTTTTAGTTGTGCTAGTTAAATTATAAGATTTAATTAGAGGTATTGAGTAGATTTAATTAGAGGTAATGAGGAGATTTAATTCTTTGTTACATATTCTGAATGCCAAGTTATTTTAATCAAGTTTGACTTGATTGTAAAGTTTGAGAAACTTTATGATTAAATATGAGATATTTAATAAATAAGGATCAATATCAGATATTAAATTTTATTTTAGCATAATTGATATTTAATTAGAATTATTTGTAATTCTAATTAAAGCTTAATTGAAATTACAATTTAATTTCAATTAAGTTACTAAAACGTCCAAAACCTATAGATTTAAGCTCTAATAGAGCTAACACTTCTTGTTTAACCTTTTTTATGAGTATTGCAAAGTTCTCTTAACCTATTCTATGGATATTGTTAGAGGCCAAACATTTGTGAGACTACGGTGGTTGAGACAGATCAGTTTAAAAACGGTTCGAGAGATAAGGCAAGAAAATGATCAAGCTTCGGAATAAGGTACAAATTAAATTTCCGCTTTATTATGATTTATGTTAATCATTTTATAGAATTAAAGAGATCTTAGTTTGGGAAATCAAAGGTTATAAAAAAGTTTCGTAATTATTCTTCTACTGTCGGGATCATATCCTATCCTGATCTACCAACATATTATGAATTAGGTTACACGATAGAAAATTTTATCATTATCACCTTTTTTTTTGGTTTTCTGTGGAGCTCTATCCTACCTTCCTTTACTTCGGTCGTCTCATTCACAAACAAAAAAATTCCCCATTTTGGACCCTCCTCTGTGTCCATCAGTCACAATAAACAAAGAAGAAAACATAAATTTCCATAATTTGTAAAAAAAGAAAACAATGCGGATGTAGTCACCGAAGGAATTGATTCCTTTAATATGTGAGTTATTCTAATATGGATGTTGAAAACGACAACGAAGCCTCTAATTGCCAGCATCCTCAACTCACTCAAATGGTAGTTTGTATTAAACTATATTTGATTGGACGTAAGATTTATAATGGAATGGAATGATTAATAATGGAATAAAATGTAAATAAATGTAATATTAGAAAATTGTTGTTTGAGAGGGATGGAATGGTTCATAATATAATATAGTGAAATGTTGTTTAGAAGAACGATTCATAATGTAATATAGTGAAATGTTGTTTATTATTTTACATTCTATTTTAAATCTTCCAAATCGGAGATAACTTATTTTTACTGTTTAGGATAGAATATGATATAATGTGAAACTCTCCCTTTCCATCATATTATATTTCATTCTATTATAAACCCTCCTTATAAAATAAAGAATAATGTTACATTTCATTCTATTCTATTAATAACCACCCAACTAAACATAGCCTTAGTGCAACTTGCCACCTTATTTTAAATTGGCACTTAATCTCTGACTCAAGCTAGCTACTTCATTTGTTTATTTTCGATCAAGATAGGAGTTTAAATTGATGTCTGTTTGTTACTGGTTTACTTTGAGCTTTTTAATATCTCAGCTTCTAGATATAAGACTTGGGCTTCTTTTAAGGTTGATAAATTTAGTAAGACTTTTGTCACATCTATGTTAACGTGCTTGCAGTTGGAATCCAGAGGAAAGTGACAATGATAAAAAAAAAAAAAACTCAAGACCTAAACCCACCAAATTATCTGTTTACCTCTACATTCCCAATATCATTGGTTGGTCTTTTTTTCTTTTAATACAAAATTAAAAAAAAAGAAAATGAAAGAGAATTGGCATGTGATGAATATGTTTGCTTTTCGTTGGTTAGTGGACTTTGGAGTGTTAATTATGGTGGTTTTGTGATTTAGGGAACATATATATTAGTTGTCTTGAATTGCTATGTATTTTCCATAAGCTATTCCAACAAATGGCTTTTTGGCATTCTGTATCAGAATGATTATTACTGTTCACTTTCTTTCAGTTTTAATCATTTTCCATTTTGAATATGTGTAGGCTTGACTTGTAATTTATTTTAACCGTTGTTTCAGCTTTGATTGTGACGACACTGACGGTTGGTGTGCTCATGGAAAACTTTTAACTTACCCTTGGAACACAGCTCTACAGTATTATGTATTCCAGCTGAATGTCATGTTTTGGGATCTTGACTTATCTGAAATTTTCCTATCTAATTTAAATGATATATTCTTCATTCAGTTGTCTACTTGTAATCCTTCTGCAAGTATACAGGTACCTCACTTACATTATATCCCTTGCATGTCACTTGATATTTTGCGTACCTATCTGATTTTTTTGGGCAATCTCAATATGTGTCGGGCTTGGTCTTTATGTTATTGCTTGCCTTAGATATTGCTGGTAATTCCCTGCAGATGTACAGGTAATATCACTTTTTTATATGGACTGACTTTATTTTGTTTGTAAGATCACGATCATGGTGGAAAAACCATTTTCTCAATCTAATCTTTCTTCTGTAGTACCTTCTTTGTAGGTAAATCTAGCCATAAATATGTAAAAGATAGCAGTAATTGGCTTTTAAAAGCTTATTACGGAAACCAGATGTTTATGGCGTATTGTTGTGCTGCATGTGAGGTAAACATTACCAAGATGCTTATATTTCTGACGAGATAATTGCATGACATCATTGTTGCTTGTCATGATCCTGCTGTGTCAATTCTGCAGGTTCTTTATATAACTCTATTTCTTCTTGCCGAACATTAAACTAAAAATTTGATGGATGTAAGTGTCGATAAAGTAATTACTTTTGTGTTTCTCCAGCAAGAAGCAAGATCTTCTTGCTAATCTTGGGTTTTATGATTTTTTTCTTTCAGGTATTAATTAATTCTAAGGGACAAGATCTGCTCATCTCTTTATTAGTTGGCTTCAGGTAATTGTTCTATTAGGTGGAAGAAAAAAGAATTAAGGCCAAGGAGTTTTATGAAGTCAAATGACACGCCTCTTTACTTGTGCTATTTTCCTTATTTGCAGTTCGATCCTGTTTTAGAAGCATTTGGCAACACAAGGACTGTCAGAAACAATAACTCAAGGTGGGAAGGCCAATCAAGGGAACTGACTTTGTCTTAAGTAAACGCCTTTTCTGCTTCGTATTTGGCTGCTTCTAGCTCTTATATATGTATCCAATTCTATAGTCGTTTTGGTAAATTTGTGGAGATTCAGTTTAATCAACAGGGAAAAGAATTTCTGGAGCTGATTTTAGAACTTGTTTATTAGAAAGATCACGAGTTTGCCAGATTTCTGATCCTGAGAGAAACTATCAATGTTTCCTTAAGCTTTGTGCTGCACCAGTTGAGAGACTTATTTTGAGATTGCTTGGCTGAGCCTAGATGGAAAAGAACTAACGGACTGAACATAGATGTGTTCTTTGGCACTATTTTTCCCTATGATTAGGCTACTTAAGCAAATTGTTATGAATTGGATGGTGTTGCTGAATCTAAGGAATACATTCCATTTAGAAGTAGAGATGTCAAAAAAAAATCCGACCTGACCTAATTTTGGCCCGAATTGATCGTCGGCCTGACTCAACCATTACTTTCAAAACGAGAGATGTCAAAAAAATATCTGACCCAACTTAATTTTAGCTCAAATTGACCGTCGACTTGACCCGACCGTTACTTTCAAAACGACGTCGTTTTGAAAGTTTTTAATTAAAAAAATGACAGCCTAAGTTGGCCAGGTCCGCGAGTGGCCCATCAAGCCATAGGCCGGGCCACAGGTCACCATGGCCTTGGGTTAGGCCGGGTTGGGCCAGGAGCAGCCTGAGCCAAGCCCGACCCATTGACATATCTATTTAGAAGAGCATGAAGATTGTATAACTTACGATGAAATCTTTGAATTTTTATTATTAAGAAATGAATAAAATTAAAAATTAATATTAATATCTAATATTATATAAGAATAATACTCAATAAAAATCTTGCTGACATGTAAGGTCTAGAGAGACCTAATAATATTCATCATTACCTTTAATTAGTAGAGATTAATATATTATATTATATTATATTATATTATATTATAATAAGACTAAAATAAAAAACATGATAATAAAATTAAATAGATTTTATGTTTAGTTTTTATTATAAATTTCAACTAAATAATTTTTAATAGAAAATATAGGAAACAAAAAGTTAAAAAAGAAAATGGAATCAAACGTATTTTTTAATCCTGTTATAGTTTTGCTATTTTTAGAATAAAAAAACGTAATTGAAGTGAGCAATCGTGTTTTAAAATTTTGTTTCTTTTATTTTAAAAACCACAAAAAAATAAGAATAATTTAGTAAAAATTTTGTTAATAACATAAGATCCGAAGATACTCAATAATACACTAATAGTTGATATCAAAGAAAACAATAAATTTGAAAAAGAAAAACGAAACAAACAAACAGTATCTCAACTTTTTTTTTCTTATCATGTATTTTAAGAGAGTTCTAATTATGGGAAGACACCTTTAAATTATTTACACCCAGATTAATCTTCGCTTGAACCAAGTAAGCCTCTTGCGGAAAGCAAAGCTCTGATCCCAAATTTTAAATAGCTACA
>JANZLC010000006.1:27801762-27812757 GCA_026413385.1 Erythroxylum gracilipes
ATATGATATGGATCTTATATTTATTTAAAATCTCCACTAATTTTAATGAATTTCTTTTAAGATTCTTGATGTTTTAAGAGACTGTCCACAATATACCAATATCTTCTCTCCTCTTAACCCCAAAACTTACTAAAGGACAAACCCTAATACTACTATACGAAGTCAAAGTAGTCACTCTTACCCTAACACCCAATACAAGCTATACAAGAAAAGCACAATAAGGCCTTAAACGATACAAAGACTACTTGAGAAAAGTAACAATAATTGGAGCTAAACAAAATAGACTTAGATAAAAGGGATAAGCAATAATGTAAAACTTAAAAAACTTTAAGTTGGAACAAATTATAAGAATTTTATATGTACCTAACTACTCCTTGAACCCGCAAAAAAGTAAAAGACTGTGACACCAATGCACGAGCATGTGCATTCATATATACTCATATATCTTATAAATTCATTAAAAAATGTTTATTTCAATGAACAATTATAGGAGAATGGTTCTCCAGATAAGTAATGGGAGTAAGAAATTTTTTTGAAAGATTTAAATCTTATAAAAATATATCTAATTAAAACTAGTGCTTTTATTAATACATTTGATGTATAGTTAAAAGGTTACAAGATGTTGAAAAATTCACTTTCATCAGAAATTCAAAGAGTTTATTTTGAAGATAATTGTAGATTTATCATGTCATAGAGGTTAGTGAGAGCATCATTATACTCTTTAATGGGAGTTGTAAATGATATATTGCTCATAACGAAAAAAATTTCATATTTTCAATTGTTTAATATATAATAATCCATGAGTAACTCTTATTGGATATGAAAAGGTAATAATTTAATTCTAAAAATAGATCTATAGAGATAGATACAAAAGTTATTTACTTAATCTAGTCCAAGTTTATAGATAATGTACCAAAGATATTTAATGATTGAGATATCTGATACTAATTATGAAGTATTAAAGATATTCATTATTCTATATATGAGTTAATATTTGGGTCCAAAGTTAATATATATAACTTTAGAAGTAAATCCTAATTGAGGAGTATTTTACTTGAAACAAGAATATATAAAGATTGTGAAAAGGTTCTAATGTAGTGTCAATTGCTAATCAAACTATAATATAATTTTCATTTAGTGAAAATGATTATTTGGATCAAAAAGTTCTTTAATGAACTTATAATAGTTCCTTATATTGTTTAAAACAATAATGTACTATGAGACATTAAAGCCATTGAATATGTAAAATGACCTAACGTTTCATGAATGTTCCAAGTATGTATTTAGGTAATTACTCTTAATTGTAAGATAATTGAGATGAAAGTTGTAAGATCAAAGCAAGTACTTACTATAGAGAATCTTGTAAAATTTTCTCATTAAACTGTTATCCTAGCAGTAATGTGATTGTCATATAGAGATATAGTATAATATACTTAAATGATTGACTTAGTGCAAGTAGAAAATTGTTGGTTTATGCCCTACAGTCAATTAATCGATTGTAGTTTTAATGAAGTAATTATTTGAAAGCACCATTTATTATATGCATAAGATGATGTTCATGAGATAAATATATATTGCAAATGAAATTATAATGAGATCATAATTATGAAATTCATATTACATTTATGTGTTATCTTTAAATTATTCTTAGCCATTATCTGTTAAGATTACAAATTAATATATCATAAAAAGATTAGCACACTTTATATTTCTTTCTTTTGAAGGAAGTAGTCAATCTCAAAAACTAGAGTACAAAGATAATTAAATAAATATGTGATTACTTGTTAGAGAATGAGTATACTAAACTAACCCAACATAAGAGTTTCATTTCGAACATTATTTGTATATCTATGAAAATTCTCATTGTGATGATTATTTAAGTGATCCTTTGACTTAAGATCTTTGAAGTATCTTATATAGGGATTAATAAATTTTGAAACTACTTATGACATGTTCTAGTCAAAGGTAGATCAATTTGTAGTTATTGGATATAAGTGATTAAGGAGAATATTTCATTAATCTCAATTAGTATTAATTTGAAAAATCCTTGGGCAAAGTGGAATAATACTTTAAAATAGTTTTCAAATATTATTAATTGAATCAATTACTAATTATATAGAACTAATATAATTGGCTTACATAGAGTAAATATTAATTTTATATTCTATATCTAATCAAAACATTGTGTGATAAAATAATTAAATCATACGAAAAAATAATTTACATAAAGGTTAGTTAAAACTATTTTGACTTTCCTAATATTTAGATGGCCATGATATGTAACTAATGCAAATCTTGATCTATAGATGTAAATTATTCAATTAGAGAATTAAAAATAAATTAAAGAAGTTTAATTTATTTAATCATAAATATGAATTAGGGTTATAATTTATATCAAATTTTAACATATTTAAGAACCTACTAAATTATACAAAAGCAACAATTTTTTCTGAAAAATTAGACAAATAACTGTTGATGAGTGAAAAAAGCAATTTAACTAAGTTAAAATTAATTGTAAAGTTTAATTAACTTTAAGATTAAATATGAGATATTTAATAAATAAAGACCAATCTAAGATGTTGGATCTTATTTGTGCCTAAATGATATTTAATTAGAATTAATTATAATTGTAATTAAAGTTTAATTAAAATTAAAATTTATTCTAGTTAAATTACTAAAAGATCCAAACCTTATTATAAATAAGCTTAGAATTTAAAGACCTACTCTCTATGTTTGTGTAGTTATCTTTAAAAACCGGACACGTATATATGCAGCTACAATGGTTATGATGAACTAATTTTATAAGCAGTTCGAAGAAAATGTTAAGAAAATGATCAAGCTACATAATAGCACACTAATGTATGATTCATGTTTTATCATATTTATGCATTAATCATCTTATAAATGTTAAATGTTCATAATTTTGGAGTAAGCAACCAAAAAAATTCATATTTGTTCTATTGCATGCAGAATCATAGTATATAAAATGATTTAATTGGTCATGGTGAACTTTTCAAAGAATCTCCCAGTCTCATAAACAATGGTCCAAATCTTAACCGGACACGTTTGCTAAAAATTTTCTCCAAAAAACTGTCTTTGGAATGCTTCTGAGTTTGAAATTATTTGGAAGCTCTCTTCTAAATTTATTGAGTTGAGTACAAAGTATACGAGCCTAGTCCACTGATATGAATTAGATTAAATTAATTTATTTTTAATATAGAAAAGATGAGAAATAAGGACTTAATATCATGCAGATTTAAACTGTTAAGAAATTGCCTTTCGATTAAAAAGCGAAATCCTTTTTTAAATGAATTATGAAACGACACAGACGATTCCAACTTCAACTTATGGATGTATTTATATTGGAGCCTTAATGTAGTTTTTGTATTCTTGCAATTAAATGCATATATTTGCATGATAAAAATAATAATGTAGGATTTTTGCACTGATGGCCTTCGTATCTCTTTTTTTTTTGTTTTCTTTTATGAAGTATTTTAAGAAGGTCTTAATTATAGGCAGGTACTTTTAAGTCATTTATATTCAGACTAATTTTCGTTCAAACTGGATAGGTTCTTTGCAGGAGGCAAATTTCTGACTCTAAGTTTTAAACAACTGTATACATAAGGACGATTCAAACTCGCGATCTCACTTAAATCAAAAGAGTTCCTTACCAACTCCCCTGATTCTTGAAATTTCTCGTTCCATTTTCATGTGTTTGAGACGGGTACGGGTTGTCATATCAACTCCATCAAGCAATTTGAACTTTCAGTTTTACATTTCTGTTTACGACATCAATCAATTAGACAGATTCGTAATTAGTCGGTCACAGATATTTTTCAACGTTCAAATAGGTAGTTACACGTATTTACTCCCACAACTTGATGGTTACTTGCTCTGTCCGGCCATGAACTTGATTAGTCTCCAGTTATGACTCAAGTGTGTAACCATCTCCACTTAATGCCAATGCGACAAAACAACAACTACGGTCCTGCTAGTATGCTTTACTGAAAGGGACTTGACATGGAAAAACTAAACCTATAGGAAACAATTGTCAATTGGATGACGGATTCGTATGGCATGATTTTTCCTATCACACGTTTTTTTTCAATTAAAAGCTTGGATATTACTATTTACTTTGGAGAAAGTATCTTACGTAACAAATGTTTGGTTAAAAACTAATTAAAGACTAGTTAATAATATGTTTCAAGACTATCTTTGTCTTAAGTTTTATAATTGAAGTGAGATGGATTGGTCATAGCACAGAACAGGACATATGGTTTAGCCTTAAATGTAAACCAATAAGGAGGCAAACAATAAAATAGGATAGGAAATGGAAATGGAAATGGAAATTCTGCATCTCAATCATTAAAACCTCCATACCAAAAAGAAGGGGAAAAGGCATTCTTCCGTTCACACTTTGGGGCCATGATCAGAATAAATAATGCACACTCATTCCATGAAGTACCCGAACAGATAAACTGCTGAAGAGAGAGAAGTAAAGAGATAGAGTGCAACCATGAGGGATAATGGAAAAGAAACTCAAGAAAAATATGAGAAAGAAAACATGGAGAAGAATCTTCAAGAAAATGGTGAGGCTGATGAGGTCACAATTGAAAAGCCAAAGCTCAATTATAGAGGATGGAAAGCTATGCCATTCATCATAGGTATGTGATATAAAGCTTGTTCATTAATTTTCTCTTTTCGCTTCTTTTTTTGTTGGTAGATTTCTGTATATTTATCCTCTTTATATGTAAAAATGAGAAACAGTAAACTTTTTTCAGGGAATGAAACTTTTGAGAAGTTGGGAGCCATTGGAACCTTGTCCAACCTCTTAATATATCTAACTACCGTCTTCAACATGAAGACCATTACAGCTGCTACTATAATCAACATCTTCAATGGTACTTGCAACTTTGGCACCTTAATTGGAGCGTATCTCTGTGACACTTACTTTGGCCGTTACAAGACCTTGGGGTTTGCTACTTCTGCGTCTTTTCTGGTAACGGAAACCTTCATGCTTTAGCGGTGCTGCAGTTTTGTACCTTTTACTCAACTTTTCCTTACTGAAATTAAAGCACACTATATCCTTATCCCTAAAATTGGATGGATAATGATGATAGTTGATATCTGGATGAAATCTATGCTTTTGTTTTTTCTTTATAGAACCAAAATGCGTTATGTTTAGACCACAGACTAGAAAGTGCCTTTTCATGTAATCGGTTGGCAACTTAGCATGATAATATAATAATTTCCTAGAGTGTGACTGTGACAGACAGCATCTATGATTCACCACTGTATAATATAGTTGAATTCCCTTGAAAACATAATATAATGCATAACATATGGCATTTTATACTTGGAAGGGACTACTTTGCATACAATTGACAGCGGCAATCTCTAAGTTGCACCCACCTCACTGTGCGAAAGAGAGTAGCATATGCAAAGGCCCAACACCAGGTCAAATGGCATTTCTGTTTACAGGATTTGGACTAATGGTAATAGGAGCTGGCGGTGTGAGACCTTGTAACTTAGCCTTTGGTGCAGACCAGTTCAACCCCAACACAGACTCTGGGAAAAGGGGTGTTAACAGTTTCTTCAATTGGTACTTCTTCACATTCACTTTTGCGAAAATGGTGTCCTTGACTCTTATAGTTTATGTCCAGTCCAATGTCAGCTGGGCTATAGGTTTAGGAATTCCTCCAATCCTTATGTTTATTGCATGCGTTCTCTTCTTCGTGGGCACAAAAATATATGTCAAAGTGAAAGCCGTTGGCAGTCCAATGACTAGTGTAGCACAGGTTATTGTTGTAGCAATCAAGAAAAGAGGCCTAAATCCAGTGCCACAGCCTTGGATTTCCCTTTTCAAGTACATACCTTCCGAGTCTGTCAACATCAAACTTCCTTACACTAATCAGTTCAGGTAAACCAACTTCATTTTATTTCGAGTATCCAAAGAAACACTAAAGAATTTGGTTTAAGACTTTGCTCGTTAGTTACTCGTGATGATCTTGTACAGGTTCCTGGATAAGGCAGCAATTATTACTCCCCAAGATAAGATAAACCCAGATGGATCAGCAGCTGATCCATGGAAACTTTGTAGCTTGCAGCAAGTGGAAGAAACAAAATGCGTGTTGAGAGTGCTTCCAATATGGGTATCAGGCGTTTTATATTATGTTGCTGTGGTCCAACAAAACACTTATGCTGTGTTCCAAGCTAGTCAATCTGATAGACGCCTAGGGAATACCGGCTTTAAGATTCCAGCTGCAACTTACGTTGTGTTCATGATGTTAAGTCTGACCATCTTCATACCTATCTATGATCGAGTCCTAGTCCCCTTTGTTCGAAGAATAACAGGGAAAGAAGGCGGTATCTCAATGCTTCAAAGAGTAGGCTTTGGCATAGTATTCTCTATCTTCACAATGTTAGTTTCTGCCTTGGTTGAGGAGCATAGAAGAAGAATTGCTCTAAGCAAACCAACTTTAGGGATTGAACCAAGAAGAGGTGCAATTTCATCCATGTCCGCTTTCTGGTTGATTCCTCAGTTTGCACTAGCGGGGTTAACTGAAGCATTTGCTTCCGTTGGTCTAATTGAATTCTATTACAAGCAGTTCCCGGAGAACATGAGAAGCATTGCAGGATCTCTTTTCTATTGTGGCTTAGCAGGTTCTAGTTATTTCAGTACCTTGTTGATCATGATAGTTCATAGAACAACAAAGAGAGGAGCCACTGGAAATTGGTTGTCAGAAGATCTTAACAAGGGAAGATTAGATTACTTTTACTTCTTGATCGCTGGTTTGGGAGTGATAAATTTAGGCTACTTTTTAATCTGTACAAGGCGGTACAGGTATAAGGCTAGTGAGGATGGTACTACTGAAGTCAACTTTGAGATGAAAACATCAGAGAAAACCTCAGCTCGATAGTAGTCAACGACCGACATTTATGATTCTAAAACCAACTACGAGACGGTTGGATATATACGGCTTCCAACTTGCACAAGCGAACTTTTGTTGATGATTAATAATGAAAAGCTCCGTCAGTGGTTGAAACAGGGTGTCCCATAGCATGTGGTTCATAATGCCTGGGCCCAAGACCAAGAAGTTCAGTATTTTCTTCTTAGGGAAACCGCAATTATGCAATGTTAAGCAAAATATACTCTCTGGTGTTTACTGTTGCCATTTAGCACAAACTCGGAAATTTCATTCAGCATAAGAAAAATTATAATGGCTAATCGGATAATTTTGTTAGTATTGAAAACCTGTAAACACATTATTTTTATTCAATAAAGGCTAATTAAATAACATCTATAATTTTTAAAGACAATATTGTTTTTAGGTGTATAAATAGGTTTTTTAACGACATGTTAACAGTAAGGGGACAGAAGATATATTTGTTAGAATATATTTTATATATCTTATTTAGTTTGTCATTTTAAATTGGACATATAAGAAAATCAAAATTATTATATGGATTAATGAAGATGAGTGGAGATTGTGTTTTAATGGATATGCAACAGATATGAAGATTGTATTTAAATTGAAGTCTATCATCTAGAGATTGGGTTTTAATTGAAGTCTATCAAAAACATGCATCTAGAGATTGTGTTTCAATTAAAGTTTATTAAAAACATGTCACTTGAAGAAACCACGCGTGTGAGTGTTATTGTAGAATAGTGCAGGTCACGTGTGTCTAGAAAATAACCTTGGCTGGCTGCGCATGGGGTTTTGGAGCTGAATATTGCATCTTACGTTTTATATACAATAGTAGTTGAGGTGTGTGGATTTATTGCAGTTGGGTTATGCGGTAATGGGACATTGATAAAACATTGCAGTAACTGTGCATGTCTTTGGTGAGAGCATAAGTTTGTGATACAAGTCTTTTGGTGGATCCTGCGTGTGTATATGTGTGCATCTAAATGTGCAGTGGGTGTTGCGTTAATTGAAACAAAGTAGGTTAAGTAAATCCTGTGTGGATGTATTTTTATGTATGCACATTTCCCATCAATAGTGGAAATGATTTTCTAATGTGAAAAATAGAAGTGCATCTTGTGTTGGGTGAGAAAAAGCTACGGTGAAGTGAATGTTAGCCACGGTGCAGTGAGTGTCAGCTTATTAATTTTTCAGACTTGATCTTCTGGGTTTGTGCGTGAAATATACATGGTGTGTGGAGTATCCAACATGGTTTAATTGGAGTTGATTAAGCTACACATTCAGCTTTGTGAAGTGGTTCTTGGGTGGACTACTTTTCTATTGGTGTTGCAACGACTTCCAGATCTACTTCAGTGGAGCTTAACCTTTCGGGAAGTTGTCTTCTTTTTTTCAAGTGTATTATTATTTTGTTCTTAGTTGATTGATCACTTGAGTTTTTTTATTTCTTATCTTTATTATCAAATATTGTTGAGAAAATTCTCTGTTGAGGTTAGTACGAGGCGGTTGTACTATTGGGTTGATTGAGAAAATCCTCTGTTGAGGTTAGTACGAGGTGGTCGTACTATTGGGTATGAAATTCTTTCACGGGAAGTGAGGTTGAGAGACAGTGTCAAGGGTTGAGTGGTGCCGGCTCAGTAAAGCCTTAGGTAAAACTATTGTACATCGGTGAAAGTGATTAAGGTAGGTGAGGACCCCGCAGACGTAGGCAAGGTGTGCCGAATTGCGTTACCAAATTTTTGGTGTTTTTATTATTTTAGTTTTGCTTGTTTTATATTTTGTTGTGCCAATGAAGTTTGCGAAACAATCAACCCCCTTCGGTTTTTCAATTGGTATCAAAGAGAGGTCACTGATTCAGAACTTGGTAGCAAGTTGGTGCAGATCCTAGTTTCGCGAACATAGCTAGAAGAGAGGCACTACAGGTGGAAACTGGAAAAAGTGTGAATGATGTGGAAGATGAAAACGAAGACTTGGTACTACTCACACAAAATTTTGGTAAATAGCTGAAAAGAATGAAGAAGGACAGATCCGACTTTAGACAATTTGGCAAAAATTTATCGAGTAACAATTCAAGACAACAAGTCAAAACACAAAAAAGGTGAACGGAAGGCAAGGAGAATCTAATGTCATGAATGTCAAGGTTTCAGACACATTGAATCTGAATGTGCTAATACTTTGAAGAAGAGAAAAGGAAAGCCTTTCACAAGCACTTGGATTGAGAATGATTCCAAGAGTGCATATGGTAGCAAAGAAGAAATAACGAATAGGACTGTGTTGGCTTCCTTACATAGCAAAAGTCCAGTTACTTGCTTAACAGTAACTGAGAAGGAAGTAAAAGAAGTCGAAAAAGAGGGAAAATCGAAAAATTTCGAAAACAACTCTTCTCAAGACCTATTATCAGATTATAACAGTGATGGAAGTGGCCTAGATAATAAAAAAGGGAATAGTTACAAGGATTACGAGGCTATATATGAAAAGTGGTTGAAAACATGTAGGAAGAATAAAAGATTGAAGAGGAGAATCTTTACATGAAGAATGCCATACAAGAGTTAGAAAAGAAGTTGATGTTGACATAAGACGAGCTTAGTGAAGCTAGAATGAAATTGGTAAGTACTGAAAAGGGATTGAGAATGTTAAATAGAGGTACCAAAAAACTAGAAAAGTTGTTGGAAATTGGTAAAGTTAAAGGAGATCTTCAAGGCATTAGCTATAAGAGTGAGTGCTCTAAAGTGAATGAGAAGACACATGACATATCCAAATCTGTCTGAGAAGAAGAAACATCAAGAAAGAATCGAAGATTTATACCCACATGTCATTTTTGTAGAGTCATTGGACATATAAGGCCAAGATGTTATTAGTTACTACAAATGATGTTTAAAAGGGGTCAAAATTGAAAATCTAGAAACTCTCCATTAAATTTCCAGCAGCATCCCATAGTATCGAAGCAAGCTTGGATTAGAAAGGGTCAAGTACAATCACAAAAACTTAGTGAAGGAAAAATAAGAAAATGCCTAGATTTGCAGTTAGTTACTGCTAAGGAAGTAACTGCAGAAACTGATTTGCAGTTAGTTACTGCTGCAGTTACTGCTGAGGAAGTAACTGCACGAACTGAAGAACTTTTAGTTACTTCGGATGATGAACCAACCAAAACAATAAAAGCTTATTTGAACTGAGGTTCTTTATCTCGAATCTGAAGAAATCATCCAGCAGAAAATATTACTGGAGATGTGAGCAAAAAAAGAAAAACAAGAGAAAAAAAATGGTTGATTATCGAGAACTTGTAGGCTACTTGTGTTACACATCTTCATTCGAGCCAAAGAGTAAGCCCAGGCTTGAGATTCTTCAAGGGGCATAGGGACAGTGTGCTTTACATTTTTGAAGTTTTTTTGTTGTAAAAGACAAAAAAGATGAGAAAAGATTTGTCTTTTTTAGTTCTTTAGTTTTATGTTGCTATTGACTTCTCTTCTTTTAGTAGTTTGCTTAGTGACTTCTGTTTGGCTCTATCGAAGACTCTTCAGCTCTCTCAATGGTATGAAACTCTCTCGGGTATCTCTCTATCTTTCGGGCATATCTCTCGGTGTTTTGAATGGTGGTAAATTGTCATATTAGCGTATTTATGTTTCTTCCGCTGCATTTATGGTTGATTATTATGATTATGCATTTTGATACTGTTTTGTCTCAAGGGGGAAGATATCATATTATTTATGGTGAATGTTCCATTTAGGGAGAGATTTTAAGGTATTTGTGTGACTATTCGTCGTGCTTTTTGGCATCTTTTTGTCTCAAGGGAGAAAAATTTGGATGATTGGATACTTGTGATGTTGATGTTTGATTAAAGGAGAGTATTTACCATATAGATTGTGCATTTGATTTATATGTCTAATTATGATTATTTATGTGGAGTGTTAAAGTTGTGACAAAAATGTCAAAAAGGGGGAGATTGTTATAAATATCTTATTTAGTTTTGACATTTTAAATTGGACATATAAGAAAATTCAAAATTATTATATGGATTAATGAAGATGAGTGGAGATTGTGTTTTAATGGATATGCAACAGATATGAAGATTGTA
>JANZLC010000006.1:27812857-27852335 GCA_026413385.1 Erythroxylum gracilipes
GATGACAGAAGCACGCCAACTCGTGAAGCAACACAACGCTTCCAAGGGTGGTGGCTAGACGGAAGATAAGAGACGGAAGGCTAGACGGAAGATAAGAGACGGATGGTGGCTCAACGGAGAGGGAAGGTTGCTCGAGGGAGAGGGCGCAGGTGGCACGACGGAGAGCTAATTAACGGTGGCAGATAAGAGACGGAGAGCTAATGAACTCGGGCGAGAGCTAAACGCGGGAGAGAGAGCGGGAGTTGAAAACAAGACGCGTGTATATTTAGATGGCCTTTCTCGACGTCTAACACTACAAGACGTCGTGGATATTACTTTCCCACGTCCTACTATTAAAACGACGCAAAAAACATCGCAATTCAACGACGTCTTCATACAACGTCACAGAATGTTCCAACCTATCGTGACGTCTAAAAAGACGTCGTAAAATCCTCACACATTTCGCGACGTCTTATGCGAAGACGACGCGAAATGTTTAGTTTTGTTGTAGTGTAAAGTGTGATATGCTTTTTAAATTGGTAGATAAAAATGATATCTACTATTTACGTTATTGATTAGCTTATCAATCTAACTTGTTCTTTTCTTCAAATATAAGTTTGTGATGCTTTGATATTAATATAGGCAGAAGCCATAGGAATGACTGCAAGCAAATTCATGCAAGAAGACATGAAGATGGAGTACGTGTACGATTACATGTTTCATGTTTTAAATGAGTACGCAAAGCTTCTTAAATTCAAGCCGACAGTACCTCCAAGAGCCATGGGGCTATGTCCAGAAACAATGACGAATTCTAACAGTGGTACGCACAAGAAGCTCATGGTCTAGTCCATGGTTTTGTCTCCCAAAAAGACGACTCCCTGCAACTTGCCTCCTCCTTACGATCCTCAAGCTCTTCGAGACTTGGTCCATGAAAAATCTATGGCGGCGAGGCAAGTTAAGATGTGGGAAAATGAGTATTGGAACAATAAGAAGAAGGAACAATAGAAGTTTTTCTTTATTAAATTTAGTTTTTACATAAAAGTTTAACGTAGATAATATAAAGGAGCTTTGGATTCATCTTTTACCATTTTTTATCAATTAAGTTTGTACTATAAAAAATTAAATAGAATTTGTGATCCCAATTTGTTCCTAACTTGGCCCTTAAGTTCCCTAGATTAAGGATGTTTTAAAAATTGGACTAAAAATTAAACAAAAAAATTAAGATTTAAAAGGTTTAATCGGTATTAGATTGTTACAAAACAAATTAAAGATTGAATAAAATTGAAAATTTTGAGATAAAATTGAACGTGACTATCCTTAATTTAAATTTTAATTAAAAAAGAGATTGTTAAATAAAATTTAATTAGTTTACGAAAATTGACCGATTGATTAATAAATTGATCTATTTTTAACAATAAGAATTATTAAATTAAATTGAATCGAAAAGTTAAAAACTAAACTAAAAATTAGCGAATCGCTCGAACTGGTTCGTTTTTTAATCATAGATATTTTGGTAAGTCAAAAAATTAACATTTTTACATGTTATTTTCTTTGAACCTAAATTTTATTTTTGTCAATTAAGTCAAAAATCTCATTTTAATTTTGCAAGTAAAACACAAACTTTTCTTATACTTTAAGAAATTTTAACAAATTTGATTAATTTTAAAATTAAAAAATTCTTGTTTTTAATTTTTTTAAAAATTTATTCTCTTAAATTTTGGTTAAAAATAAGTTAAGATAATTTTTTTAAAAAATAATAAAATGTTTTTAAAAAATCTAAAGATTAAATAATTTTAAACCAATAGCTCTACCTCTTTTTAGATAAAGTAAATACCTTTAATAATTTAAAAATTGGACCTAAATTTAAACTAACAAGATAATTATAAAATTAGCTGAAAATTGAATAAAATTAAAGAATTTCAAATTTAATTGAAAAAAGAAATTATTAAATGAAAATTAATTGATAAGAATATATTAATTAATAAAAATTGACTGATTAATTAATAAATTGATCAGCTTTTAATAACAAGAATTATTAAAGTATTGAAAATCAAACCTAAAAATTGAACAGTTCGAATCGGTTAAAATTTTTAATCATTGATGAAAATAGATATTATATATATAAGACTTATAAAGGCAAAGGTCGGGCGTAAAAAAAAGAAGAAGGTGATATAATTAAAATGAACTTGCTTCAATACAAAACTTACAATCACAAATATAAATAATTCACACTCAAAATTGACCCCAAAACATTCAATTAGAGTGAAAAAGGTCAAATAATAATTTGTGTATATTATATATAATTCGTTTTTTGTTGATGAGTTCAGAGAGCTCTCCCTTTCACAATGTCCAAGCTCATCTCACTGGGATCAGTTGCTTGCAACTCAACTTGGATTCCATCCAATTCCCTCTTGAATCTGTCCTTGGAGCTTGCATATAGCATCTTACTCCTCACCCTTGAAGTGTCCGGTGACCTACAATTTTAGCAGGTCCAAGGATTTGGTCGTCTTATTACAAGTACATCGAGTCAAGCAAGTAATTACATTGGAAATTAGACAGATATGTTGGAGAAGAAAGATGATCCTACCCTGAATCTGAACTTGGTTGGATCAAAAGCAGTGAATTGTATATATATATATGGATTTGACTTACCAAGCAATGAAGAAGATCTTGCTTTTCTGGCAGTTCTCGTCAGTAGTGAAATCAAAATCAAAGACAGCATAACGACACTCGTTAGGTGGAAGAGAATTGGTGAAATCATCGTACGTTTCTTCAGGACTTCCAACCTTTTCTACCGTCACCTGTTGAATCTTCTCGTCTATCTTGAACACAATGAACCTGTGGTTCCTTTTCGCTTTTAGCTCTTGAAACTTCAACTTGCACTGGTCGTGCACCGCCATACCAGACGCTGAGTTTGCCTGTCACAACATGTTCATGTCAACATGCGATTCACCACACTTCAATCCCATTAACAAACCACAATGTCAAGATTGAAGCATTCAATTTTCCATTAATTTGACACTAATCCAACGAAACAAAGTTATAAAGTACGAATTACAAACCGTAAACCATAAACCGTACCATGTTGTCTTCCGATTGTCTGGATGAAAATTATTAAGAATCGAAATAAAAAAAAGAGATATCTGAAACAAAAGAGATGAAAAAGAAAAGCAGATATCTCTTTTAAGTTATGTTAATGCATTAAGGGGAAGATAAAACACAAGGAGAGGCTTTTGTGGGTGAAAAATTAAGGGTTGATATTGAAAGGCATTTGGGTACTGATTGTTGAATTAGCAATCAAATCCTTTTTTTAATTTTCCAAATTTAGGGTCACTTCAAACTTAGTCTCCACCATATAATTCGATAGTTAGTTGGATGAGATTAGAGGTAGGATCATAGATGGGTCAGCAGTCAAGTTAAAGCAAAACCGTTATGATAAGGTTTATACAATTCTATCCCTAAAATTACGATTAATTAATCATAATTAAGTTAACCACTTGTCCATATGGAAGGGTTTAGGGTAACGATATTGGCATTTACCTACTTTTTTTTTTGTTGTTTTTAAGGAAGAATCCGCGCAGTCGCTAACTCTTTGGATGTGCATTATGTAAATATTTAAATTGATACAATAACCTGCAAATCACGTTAATCAAATACTTCATACTAGACAAGTCCTGTACGACAGGCTTGATCGAAAGAGCGGAGATAGAAAGAATTAAACACAGAACCTTTTAACTCCATACCCCTCCACTCGACTACCCTGTGGGGCACATTTACCTACTTGCATGTATTTGGATTACAAACTAATCCTTTTGAGAATTACAAATTTGGGTAATTACTAAGAGTTGAGAGGTATCTTTATTTAGAAAATTCATTAATAAGTTGGAAAAAAAGCTAATGTTTTTTTCCCTAAATTAAAAATATGAACTTTGTTGTAATTAATTGAAGAGATAATATATCTAATTTTTTAATATTTCAATTTAGTGCCAAAATTTTAAAATTTTAAAATTTTAAAATTTTAATGATTAATCTTTTAAAACTTTTATAAATCAGTGATGTGACATACTATTAACTTTATTAGCAAAAATAAGCATTTGTACGAATTTTGTAAAGTTAATTACTAAATTGTAAATTTTAGAAAGTTGAGTACTAAATTAATTTTTTTTTCAAAAGATTAGATATTTTTGAATATGTTATTTCTTAATTGATTTATTCTTTAATTTGTAATCAGCCTTGAGTTTAGTGATTAAAGTTTAAAGAGCATTAAACAATTTTACTATCATATTCTCTAAATGAAAATGCAGGTTAATGATATTAATTATTATAAGATTGATTATGTCGTTAATACATATATATATATATATATATATATATATAGTTTAGGTTTATAAGTAATCCTCAAACTAAGCAACATACTAATTTTAGAAAACATGACAATAAGTCCTTTATAGTATATATTTTTGTAATTTTATTCTTCAATTAAGTCGCCAAATTTACAAATTATAATCATAGAACCCTTAAATAAATTAATTGATACAAAAATAAAATTTAAAAGTTTGAAGACTTAATTGATGAAATTTAAATTAATATTGGAAAAATTAATTTTTTAATTTTCTTTCAATTACAACATTTTATTTGTTTTAAAATTCATTCAACAATTTAATTAAGATATATAATTTACTAACTATTGTATACATTCAAAACTACGTCGGAACGATAAGAATCTTCTTTAAAAATCTAACTCGGTTTAATAATGAAAACTATATTAATTAATTAGTAAGCTAATTAGTTTTTATAAATTAAAATAAATCAATTGATTTTTATTTAATATGTATTAATTAAACTTTAAATTTTTGTGGATAAAGATAATCTTTTTTAATTATTTTCATATTATATAATTTTATTCTATCTTTAAGCAATTTTATAATAATATAATACTAATTAATCAGCATTTTAATCCTCAAATTTACTGTTATACCAATTTAACTTTCAATTCGGCTTTGAAAACATTGATAAAAATAAACGATAGTCGAACAAAATTGTGATTCACCTATCATAATTAAAAAACCGTAGAGGGTAGTAGTTTCACAAATTTTCCAATTTTACCGTAGACATCTCTAGCACAAACGAAAATAAAAACAATTAAAAACAAAATAATAAAAAGTATCAAAAATTTGGTAATGTAAATCCGCATACCTTGCCTATATCAGCGGGGTTCTCACCTATCTTAATAATTTTACTAAAGTATAATAGATTTATCAAGGTTTTATTGAGCCGATACCACTCAACTCTTGACACTATCTTTCAACCTTACTTTCTGTGAAAGAATTTCACACCCAATAACACGACCCACTTGTGTTAACCTCTTTAGAAATTTTTTCTAAACAACTTTTAATTAAAAGATAATTAATAAAAATAACTCAAATAATTAAAATAAGTAGAAACAAAAATGATAATACTAAGATAAAGAAAAACAACTTTTCGATAAATTCAATTCTTTCTAAGACCGATTTAAAAATTGTTTCCCAATTTAATTGCTCTTAATTAGCTGCTAAGATTTTTCTACCTTTCTTTTAATCGTGAATCTTCAAAGAGAGTACTCAAACCACAATTCATAAAACCGAAAGACAACCGAAATGACACAAAAATTTGGCTCAGTACAGTAGCGCTGACAAGTGACAACCCCCCTTTCGAGAAGTTGTCTTCTTTTTCTCAAGTGTATTATTATTTTGCTCTTAGTTGATTGATCACTTGAGTTGTTTATTTCTTATCTTTATTATTAAATACTGTTGAGGTTAATACGAGGCGGTCGTACTATTGGATTGATTGAGAAAATCCTCTGTTGAGGTTAGTACGAGGCGGTCATACTATTGAGTGTGAAATTCTTTCACAGGAAGTAAAGTTGAGAGATAGTGTCAAGAGTTAAGTGGTGTTGGCTCAATAAAGCCTTGGATAAAACTATTGTACTTCGGTGAAAGTGATTAAGCTGGGTGAGGGCCCCGCAGACGTAGGCAAGGTGTATCGAACTGCGTTATCAAATTTTTGGTGTTTTTATTATTTCAGTTTTGCTTGTTTTATATTTTGTTGGTGCCAAAGAAGTTTGAGGAAAGTTTGCAAAACAATTAACCCTCTTCAGTTTTTCAATATTAATTAAAACATAGGAGCAGTATTTGATAGATTTAAAAAACGGGAGACTAGTATGATAGTTTGTTAAACCCTAGGGAAGTTCTAAGGAATTAACCCTAAATTTTTATTTACATGATATAAAAATATTTTTTTTACTCAAATTCTTAATATCTTTATTAAAGTTTAAAATTGATAAGTAATTGATTCACACTTTGAAATTATTTCACTAACAATTTAGTATCAATTTAATATTTTGATATTATTTATAAAACTAAAACAAATTGGTGTTAGATTCAAACTTTAAAATTTTTCATTAAATAGAATTAGCTATGAATTAATTATCAAAATAAATTTAAATGTTAGGCAATATTTTAAAAACTGGACCAGACATTGAACCGGTTAAACGAAAGGTTTAATCGGTATTAAATCATTATAAAATTGGTATATAATAAATAAGAAGTAAAATTATAAAAATAAGTAAAATAAATAAAATAAAAAATACATCAATGTTTATTATTACACAATGAGCTAATAATAAATTCAATCTAATATTTTTGATCGAATCGATCGGTACAATTTGGTTTTTGAAACATTGGTTTTACCATCTCTACATATAACACTTGGATTTCCATGAACATCTTAGTAAATTTTTCAGTATAAACTATCATTGAAATAAAATCGGATAATTATACAAACAATTATATGATAATTAATATTAAAATAACTCGGAAGATAGTTAATAAAAGTATTTTCTAAAATTTTTAATAATATAACATTTTTTAGTAATTAAAATCATGAAAATAAATTTAAATAGATAAAATTAAATAAAAATGTGACATATTTTACACTTAAATTTGAAGACATAAGAAATAAAAAAAGGAAAAGGAGTGAGTCATACCATGAAGTAGAAGACAACACGTTGCTCGTTCAGAACCGCTCTCCTTCTTGTTCCTTAGTTTTCTAAGCTTACGAGAAACACACTTTGTCTTTCAACCATCATTCACTGGTAAAGAGACCATAAGGAAGAAGAAAAGTACCACTGTTTCACAAACACTCTCTTGCCTGCCACCACTTTTTCCGTTGGTTGCCTTAAGATTGCTTTTCCTCTACGGTACCGACGATCCCATGGCTTTGTTTGTCCTAGTTCCCATGTGAAGGATTGTTGTGTTTCTGCACAGGGTCAAAGCAAGAGTACGAAGATTGAATTAGCGACCTAGGTTGGAAGGATAAGTTCCGGAGGCATTTTAAGAGGAGGTTTAATATCCCTCACTTGACGATTCATTCCTTTCACTTTCAGTCTCAAATTGAGGTGAACTTTTGATAATGATGATCACATATTTGCTTCTATTAAGTGATGGTGGTAAAGTTGGCTTGTGGGTTGTGGAGGGACTAGCGATTTCAGAAAAGGTAACGATGGAAGAGAAGATTGGAAAGAGTAAAAGTGAGGATGGTTAAAGAACCAATCAATTTCGATAAATCAGTTGCTTTTTATATAAACAAGATATTACATTAAATGAAATCAGATAATTAGCTATTTCATACTATTTTCCATTAAATTGATCGATCTGATTCGATTTTTAAAACATTGGTGTAAGGGACAATAATAATCTTTAATAAATAATTTCAATTTTATTATTTTAATAAAAATTGTAATATCTCATGTTAAAAATTATAAAGATTATTATTATTGTTATATACAATTCTTAATTAGTTTGTTATTACTAGTGGTTTTGAAAATCGAATATTGGATCATGTGAGTTTGTTTAGAATTGAAATGTGAAATTAGGTTATGTGAGCAAGTTAGGACTTAGAGCATTTCTAATTGTCCGTGTAGATATCAAATCGTTTGGAATTCAAGAAAAGATAAAGAAGATAAAAATCGATGTACATTATGCTTAAGAGAAAACTTTCAAATTTTTGTAAGTATTATACTCAAAACTAGTAGCTAGAAGTCTTTTATACATTGAACAAACTACCTGTACTGCAGTGTAACTTACATATTTATCACAGACCTTGGTCATATTCAACCTTAGCATTGGAACGGGAACAATATATTGCTTCTTCATCTTCCATGTTACCAAGGAATATATGATAGCCAATCAACTATTGATTTATGTCCTACAATTAATTGGTTAATTATAGTTTAGTAACATAATTATTTAAAGGTGTTCTTTATATTATACATAGTAGATGTATATAATAAAGTCTATGGGATAAATGTACATTACAAATATAATTATGATAAGATCATCATTATGAGATTCATATTGCATTTTTGTGTTGTTCTTATATTATTCCTAGTCATTGTTTTATTAAGATTAAACATTAATAAGATGTAAAAGGACTAGTACTAATATTTTTTTCCTTATTAGAGAAGTAATTGATCTCGTAAGCTAAAGTACGAAGATACTTAAACAAACGTATGCTGCTTGTTAGAAAACAAGTTCAATAAATTAACCCCATATGAGAATTTTATTTGGAACATTACTTGTATGTCTATAGCAATTGTTATAGAGATGATTGTATAAGTGATTATTTGACTTAAGATTTATAAAATATCTCATATAGAGACTGTTATATTTTGATACTACTTATGGCTTATTCTAGTCAAAAGTAGCTTAGTCAGCTAGTCATTAAATATAACATGAACTATATGGAGATAGTTGAGTGATAAATATAAGATTCATCACCCTAAAGTGATTAGGAAAAATGTATCGTTGTTCTCTATTGATTCGAAAAATCCTTGGTCAAAGTGGAATAATACTTTGAAAATAAGTTTTCAAATGTCATTAATTGAATGAATTATTATAGCAGAGAACTATATGTCATTAATTGAATGAATTACTAATAGTGGAGAACCAATATAATTGGACTCAAATAAAGTAGCATTACTTATATGCTTTATGTTTAATCAAAATATTATTTGATGAAATGATTGAATTATACAGAAAAATCATGCACAAAAAAGTTTAGTCAAAACCACTTTGACATTTCGAAATATTTAGGTGATTATGATGCATTGCTAGACCTAAATCTTGATCTATGGATATAAATTATATAAGTAGAGAGTTAAAGATAAAGTAAAGGAGTTTAATTTATCTAATCCTAAATATAATTTAGGTTATAATTTATAAATATTATCAACATATTTAAAAACTTAATAGGTCACACAAAAAGAATGAGTTGAAAAAAAGAAATATTTTTTAATCAAGTTGGATTTGATTATGAAATTTAAGAAATATTATAATTAAATATGAGATATTTAATAAATAAGGACTAATATAATATATTGAATCTTATTTAGGCACAACTAATGTTTAATTAGAATTAATTATAATTATAATTATAATTTTATTTTAGTTAATTAATAATATGTCCAAAATTTGATAGTAAGGGAAACAAAATATATATTAACTAAAACATGGGAGTGGTATTTGATAGTTTTTAAAATGAGAGATTAATATGATAGTTTGTCAAACCCTAAAAAGGTTCTAAGGAATTAACCCTAAATTTTTATTTACAAGATATACAAGTATTTTCTATACTCAAATTCTTATTATCTTGATTAAAGTTTAAAATTGATAAGTAATTGATTTACACTCTGAAATTGTTTCACTAACAATTTACTATTAATTTAATATTTTGATATTATTTATAACACTAAAAGAAAATGGAGTTGGTTTTAAACTTTAAAAGTGTTTATTAAATAAAATTAGTTATGATTAGCATAATAAATTGAAATGTTAAGGGAAATATTAATCTTTTATACTTGATTTCAAATTTATAGTTTTAATAAAAATTGTAATATCTAAGAACTATTCCTCCTGTAAAGTCGCTAACATCGCACATAAGTTTAAACAAAAAACTATAATTGGTTGCCTATATAATTGGTGTTGATACTAATTTCTTTTACAAACTGTTGAATGTTTATATAATATGTACTAATAATATGAAGTATTGGATGTGGGAAGATTGAACTCCAGAGTGGTCACCCAAATTATGGAATAGCTCAATGCAAACACCGAGGGAAGGTAATGGTAGGAGTTATTTTAGTTGCTTACATTAAATATGCAGTTTCTATTTCATGTCATCTAAAGGAAATATCTCTAAATTTAGGATAATGAAATTCAACCAAAACTAAAGGCAAGCCACTCCAAATCAATTCAGAAAAGAGTTAGAGATCTTCAGCATTCCATAAATCATCACAGCAATAGAAAACAAGAAGATCAGTGTGTAGCATATTAGAAGGTTCATGGAAAGAGCTCAGATTAACTTGCAAATGGAGCAGAAGAAAAGTCAATGGTATGACAGAGAAGGATGGAGAGTCATCAAGGGGTGCTGAACAAAAAGAGATGGAGAAGTTGTACTTCTGTTTGTGCAAGGCCTGTTTTCCATTCGGGGAAAGATGATTGCAGAGAAGTGGGGTACAACCAAGATATATCATGAACTTGAAAAGAGATGCTCTACGAGTGCAGTAAACAAAGAGGCAAGATTGGAAAGATTGGGTATAGGGTATGAAACTCGAGTTGACAAAGAAAGCTGACAATCATGGAAGGTTTCATAAGCCCAACTCAAGTAAATGAAGAATGGGACAGAAAAATAATGGATGCAAGGATCAGGATGAAAGGCAGTATATGCAGCAGACAACAAAGGAAGTTCATACAACAGGGAAAAGTTGTCCTTGTTAACAATGTAATCTAGCAAGAGATATCGGTAGGCATTGGAAAGTGTTGTTATACCTTTTCAGGTGTTACCATGACAGTTTTAGGGTGGGTTGATAACCTTGGGATTGATATGAGATTGGTTTTTTGTACAATCTCTGCCTATATACATAACCCCTTATTTTCATGATTTATTATATATCTGATTTATCAAAAAAAATTGAATGTTACATCCTTATTCAATAAGTTGCATAAGGGTTGAGATATCTCAGAAAACTCTTTTTTTGTTTTTTTGGGTTGTATCTCAAATAAATCTTTAATAGATCTCCCATAGAAACCTTCATGTCCCAAGGCACTTATATTCCTCTTTTTATTAAGAGAAGATGACATCTTGTCCATTACTTCTATATTTTTTTCATCTACCTTAATCTTATGTGTTAAGATCATATTACTTAAAATAATTTTTCCCCATATTACAAAGTGACACTTCTCCCAATTTAATACCAAATTAGTTTCATTAATGCACTATAAAACGTTATTCAAATTTGTTAAGCAATCATCAAAAGAGCTCCCAAAAATTAAAAAAATATTTATAAACACTTTCGTGCTTTTTTAATAAAACCAGAAAATATGGATACTATTGCACTAAACTCACCCATGAACCATCCAAAATAATATAGATTATCCCAATATCTAACCACTTTAGAATTCAGTCCTAATGACCTTTTTCATGTTAAGGTTTGGCCTTATTTGATTTTCAATAATCGAATTATAGAATTCTTTCTTTAAAATCTTATCTTTCAAATCTTGTGCATGCAAATGAAGAGTTGATCCTTCAAATTTTAGATATAGTCCACCTAATTATCTTTCATTAAGAATATATACAATAATTTAACAAGTTTATCATTAGATAAGTAAGCATTCGTGATAATAGGCAATATTTCATTATCCTTTAAGAAATTTATTCTAGATATAGGGACAATGGTTTCAATTTCAATATAGGGGGCTACATATTAGAAGAAGGAGGAAGTGTTTTACCTTGACCAAAATCCTTAAAGCTTTTACCTTGAATGTTGAAGTTTGCTCCCTCTACTTTAGCTACTATGGTTACTATTTTTTCATCATATTGGTTTATTGTATCTCTATCCAGTAAGAGTTTTTTATATCGCCTTTTTCAAGTTCATGTTTGAAGATTTCTCTAATTAGTAAATCATGACAATCAATGTTATAAGTATGATCAAATAAAACAAATTATCTAGTTATGTTTTTTGAATTAAACTTAACTTTTTTACTTGTCATGTTTAATAATAGCCTACCATTTTCACATTTGTTAGTCTTATGGAAGCCAAGAAATGTCTTCCTAAGATAATGCAAACTTTAGTATTCTTTTCCATATCTAGAATAATGAAGTGAGCATGAATAAAGAACTTTTTGACCTTAACTAACACATTTTCTAATAAAACTAAAAGGTGTTTACTATAATGATAAACTAATTACAAAGTTAAAATTATCAATGCCAATTTTTAAGGTCCTAACTTTTTAACAATTGATCAAGGTATTAAAGACACGTGGAACCCAAATTACATAAATCTTTAGATAGATTAGCATTATCGATAGTGCAAAAAATAGAACTCCGTAGATCCTTAAGTTTTGGTGGTAGTTTATTATGGATTATGACATTCAGTTCGACATTCAAGGAAATGTTCATAAACTCTTTCAATATTATCTTTTTAACTATGATCTCTTTGAGAAACTTGGTATAGGTAGGTATTTGTATAAAGGCATCTATAAATGAGATGTTTATGTGTAGCTACCTAAAGACCTCCAAGTACTTTTTAAATGATGTATTTATTTTATTATAATTAAGCATCTGAAGGAAAGGAATGAAAGCCACATACTATTGGACCTTTTCTTAGATGACCTTCTCATTGCCTTTATCATTTGCCTATTAAACCCCACCTTCTTATGGTTATCATTTGATTACCTAATCTCCTTACCATTTCTCAATTTCACCGACTTATATTGCCCCTTAATATTGCTTGATAAGGATTCTTTCCTCGTAGAATTGAAATAATTGATTAGCTACCTAATTTGAAGTTTAAATTTTTATTTCAAGTAGCTATTAAAGCAAATTTTGCTTTAAAATTTTCAAATATCTCTACAATCATTTTTGCTAATATCCTAATAGCAAACTCCCAATATGGCTTACTTTATTATTACTATTAGGGTCTTGTTGAAATCTTAAAATATTACTTTGTCTTTGTCCTTCTGCTCTTATTTAGTTGCTCTAACCAAAGTGTGGATAATTTCACCATTCTAGAATATATATGTTGTTTTATAGATAATTTTGTTGTCATTAGTAATTCTACAAGTAATCCATGTACTCTATTGGCTTAGCAAAATGGTTGCCCACTTGACATTCATTGCTAATACGACCTCCTAAGACCTCCTAACTCATAACCCAATGCTTGAGTTGGACTTATAGATCAATTTAAGCTGTCAATTTTTCTTATAAGTGTTTCTACTTGAGTTGCCAACATTATGACCACATCTATATTCTGAATACCTGCTAACCTTAGTGCCCTAACCCTACTTGATAGCTTATTAGTAGTTATCATAGTTATTTCCTTAATCAAGTTCAAGGCAACTTCAAAAGTCTTATTCTTTAAGGTTCCTCCAACTGATGCATCTACCATTTGTTTTATAGCATGATCTAAACCATTATAGAAAGTATGAAATTGAAACCATGCTGGTAGTTCATAATGTGAACACATCTTAATCCGGTCTTTGTACTTCTCTTATGACTCGTATTGGATTTTATTATCGAATTGTCAATAGGTAGAGATATCATTCATTAGTTTAGTAGTCTTTACTAGTGGGAAATACTTGGACTAAAAATTTATCCATTAAGTTATCTCACATGGTGATTAAGGCTATAAGATGTGACTTTAATCATCCTTTAGCCTAGATATTACAATGAGAATAGAAACAACCCCAATATGATAGGGTTGCTAGATATTACATTAACTTAAAACATGTAACTTATCTCCATGAAATTGACAATATGCGCATTTGTATATTCATTAGGTAATTTGTTGAATTGCATAAATTATTGTAACATTTGTATGATGTTCTGTTTAATCTCATAATTAATCAGTATGATCATCAGTCATTGTATGCTTCACTATATCCTCATAAATAATGGCTTCTTATAGTATAACATAAGTCCTATGCTCACCTTTCATATTACTGAGATGTTGAACTACTTGTGTAGAAATCTTCTTTCTCTTAAATTGTTCATAAACACATATTCTCAATCTTTGAATCTTTTCCAAAAGCTCTAAAAAATATATTCTTGTCATACACCAAAATTTATACACCTATAGTTAAATTTGTATAAACACAAAACAAATTCAATAATTAAATAAAAATTTTGAAATAAATATAAACAAAATAACTAGATTAATAGTTCTCAAATCTCTTCAATATTACACATATTCCCTAATAACTTTATGTATATTTTATATATATCCTTTCTGTTTTAATACAAGAGTAAGGCAAGTAGGCCTATCATTATGTAATAGTAAAGTAGTAGTACGGGTCGATCTCACAAGAGATGAATATAACTACTAAGTTTAATCTTCTCAATATTACGTAATTAATAATCAATTGGGTTTTTTATTGAATGAATTTAAAAATGAATAAAAAATGTAAACTAATTTGGATCACAACTAGAAAACTGAAATAATAATCAATAAAGAGAATCAATATGAATAAAAAAGAGTTCCCTTCTAACTTCATCTTGCATCCTTGATTCAATTATAAGGATTCTACTATTTAGACCAATGAACTTTCCTAGAATAATGATCTATCATCCATCAAGGTATAACCACCTATCTCCATATTAATTGACCAACATATATACCTAATTAGCTACCCTCAAAATGCACTAGGTTCTTTAAAACCTCACAACAAGTTATCCTAATGTTAGAAGAGTCAAGTAGGTCTATATCTAGATCCTCATTGAATCCTTAATATATGTTCCTAGTCTGAAAGTCATTTCGACTATATTTATATATGAATTCTAATTAAATCTAGGTTATCGCTTGTATAGGATCAATATTAATATTAACACACATAAATCTCAAACATATAACTCTTTATGAAAATTGAAATCAAAACATACAAGAATCCATTAGTGTTTCATCTAGACATAAATAACTAATTATAAAATAACTTTGAAATAATTTTTCTTAAAAAATGAAAGAAGCCACTATTAAAAGCCTTGACCTTTTTATGCAGTTTTCTTCCTTGGAATGATCATGGATCTCTCTCTTTGTTGAAAATATATGTCAGAGTGCCCTCTATGGTGTCTTTATATCCCTAACCTAAACCTAAGATGGGAACTTTTGAAATAAACAAAAGCTACCAAAACTATAATCTATGTGTTATTTAAATAGACAATTTTGAAAGAAACACAGTATGACACAAGGTTGAGTGTCAAGCCATATTCATCCAAAAATGATGTTCTCTTTATATTTTTATTTATATACTCCTCCAATAATTGGCTACACCATTCCTCAAACAACTCTTCCACAATTACCTAAAATAAGACATGAAATCAATTAAATCAAGATAATTTGAATGAAAATTTTATCTCATAGAATTCACTCTTCCTTAGCTTGTTTAGATATAAAGAATTATCGAATTCATCATTAAATTCCTTATATGGGAAATCGAATGAAGAATTCTTAAGTTTTACATCTCTTAAGAAGCTTATTATAAGTGAAGAAGGGACAATGTCTTTAGAAACCTGGGGTAGTGGATTGTATACTAATATACTTGCGCAATTCATTCATTTTATACATTATAGGATTTAAAGCACAAAATTGAATATCAATAAAAAATGAACTAAAAGATGATTCTCTTATCCCTTGTTAGTTCCTCGAACTAACCATATCCTTGTTACATGTTATAATAAATCTATAAGGATGAAGAAAGTATGCTTACCTCTAAAAATTGATTATATGTCTTAAGTGTTATCCTTAAAACACTATACCTAAAATGTTAGCAAGTTCCCTAGCAAACTTCTTCCTTTCTTAAGAAGCTCATAAAAGCATCTTAATCTTTGATTTTTTTTTCACAAGCTTCGAGAAGTTTGTTCTTGTCATTCACTGAGAGTCACACATTTACATTTAAATTTGTATAAGCACAGAAAATAAAAGTCAACAATTAAATAAAAATAATTACAAAATAGCTAGATTAATAGTTACCAAATCTCTTTAATATTACACATATTCTCTAGTAACATCACTAAAAACTTGATATGTGTTTTATATATACACTTACTATTCTAATGCAAGACTAATGCTAGTAGACATATCATTCTATAATAGTAAAGTAGTAGTAGTGGTCGATCTTACGAGGGATGAGTATAACTACTATATCAAATTTGTTTGGAATTCAGGGGGGAAAAAAAAGACAGAGAGAAGATAAAAATAATGTACATTGTGCTTCAGATAAAAGTATCAAATTGTACAATAGTCTATTAAAAACTAATAACTACAAATATAATATACATTTAACAACATACCTGTACTGTTATGTTACTAAGAGTTGATAACTTTTAACTGACGTGCAATGTTAATTTTTAGACTAAAATAACAACAGAGTTCAGCGATTAATAACAGGAATTAATTATTTTAAAAAATGAAAAAATTTACAGAAATTATTTTTTATTCTGTTTTAGATATATGGAAACCATAAAAGTTCACCAACGGAGGGAGCAAGTTCTTAATCTTTTTTCTTTACTTAAGCCTAGTGTTTTTAAAATCGGACCGGTTATCGAACTGGAGGTCTTACTGGTCACCGGTTTAACTGGTTCGACTGATTCAACCACTGGTCGAACCGATGTGACGTCATAATTATGCAATAATTATATTTAATTATATATAATATTAATAATATTTAAAAAAATAAAAAAATTGATAATTGATGAACCAATGATCGGACCGATCCGGTTCGACCGGTCAATCGATATCTGTTTTATGATATTACACGTTTTATTAAATTCTTACCAACAACCTTTTTGGCCTCACCGACCGAACACCTTGCATGTGTTTCATATATGATTTAACTTTAATTTTCGTTAAGCGTTGATCTCTGTTCGAAAGATTGTTGAGCAGCATCCAAGTTGAGGTGGCTTGGGCAGCACAGGTTATTAGTTCATGAAATCCCTACCCACAGGTGCAAAATACATTTATGAAGGCTTCATTATGTTCATAGTTGACTCGTTTCTCAATTCATAGGCCTTTGAGACAGCAACAAATGTATACAGCGTACCACAATAAATTTGAAAGTTTGTCATGTTCCAACTGTATTAAGTCCATGGTAATTACCCAACTATATGGGTTTGTACATAATGCGGTAAAGAAAACGACCAACAGGCCATAACCTTACTGATATAGACATAAATGGCCAGAAAGACAAGCTTGTCCTTCTTCCATACATTGCAAAAGGTAAATGAGACAAGAAATGAAGGTCTCAAAAGCACCAAGAGCTAGAGGACTCGTAAAGCAGCAGCAGTAATTAGGCAACGTTGCTCAAGTAAACTCACTACAATATCCCAATTACAGGTCTTTACTCTCATTACTGGCAAAAGGCACAATTATTGTGTATATCCCCACACCTGATCTTCAGACCGTGTAGGCTTGTTGAATTGTATCTATGTCGAGGCCTTTCAATCTCACCACTGATTCTACATGACCCTTGAGTGTGTGAAGCTCCCTCAACCTGCAACCACGTACGCATAATTCAAAATTTGGAGAATTCCACCAAAATCAGAGAAGTTTCCAATGAACCAAAAGCCAACATATGTAACAAAGATTCAAAATAACTTATGAGGAAGCTAACAACATTTCACACCATCTGGCAGGCTTACTTTATGATGTGATAACTCCTTATTCCTACTGCAAGGACTAATCCTCAAATAGAAAATATGAGTTCATCAAAAAGATAATATTTTAAAAAGGTAAAATTCTGCCAGATGTGCTTCTCACAATTCTTCAAATGCCCCATAAGTCAATGCAAGACAAAACGGCATTCAGGTACATAACCATGTATGAAGCTGAAAAGACGGACTGCTAAAATTCCAGCATACCTTGCTATTTCTGCTCTCCTTTTAGCTTCTTCAGCCATCTGGTTGAGCTCTGTGAAACGAGTCCGGTCAGTGAACATCTTTGTATCTGGTGGCTGCAACCCATGCAATGTTCTTTGTGCGTGTGCCCACTGAAGCTCACGTTGTTCCTTGCCGAAATCCTTTTGCCTTGTGAAAGCAATCTACAAATCGAGAAAATTAATCACAGGAAAAAAGATTAGACACATACAATAAACATCCAGACTTAAAACGTCAGTCTGCTCTAAGGAACCACAACGAAATTCAATGCAACTAGTACCCTTTGCTCAATGACAAGATCCCAGGCTCTTCCACTCAAAGCATATCTTATAAAAAACTTAATGAAGTCGAGTGGTATGTAGAAGATGATGTTATAAAGCCAAATGACACCTGCCCAACCCCAACCAATCCCTTCAATAGCAGCAAAGCTCCAATTAGCATAGACTGCAATTAGAGTGGCAATCTGCAGAAAATTGAAGGTTTAGCATTTCAGTTTCACTAGAGTTGCTTGAGCATCTATATACAAATGAACAGGAAATAGCCTCACCAGCTGAGCAATCACGAATGCTACTACAAGCAGTAGCCCAGGACGTTCAACAAAAGACCAACTTCTAGACCGCGTCACGAATATAAGTGCCTGACTGATAATGCTCACTTGCAAATAAATAGCTGATGCAAGCTTGCGGAAGTCATCATGGGCAGTTTTCTCCAAAGTTGACACACCAAAGACCCTCTGGAAAATTAACAGGAGCACGTATTAACTGTTGAGTACAGGGAAGTAAAATTCACGGCTATATGTGACAAAACATAAATCATGAACAGATACATGCTGATACTTTAGTTAAGAAACTTGCAAATTGGTAAAGCTTAGAACAGTATGTACAAGACATCAGACATTCCCATCTTAACTAACTCGTTTTCAACTGCAGGTGATATATCCCTCATTTGTTCCAGTTACTCTAGTCTTAAAGAGTATTCTTGTGAAATATTATGTCCAAAAACAAAAACGCAAAGAACACAATGAAACTTAAGCATTTAGACAGATTTTGATCTGATACATTTGCACTGTATATTTATCCATAAAAATTCATGGCTTAATAAATGTCATGTCATCTTACTGGGAAGAAGTCTGTTTTATATGCCGCCCAAAAGAATATGACTGTCATCATTGCAAGGTAACTACCAAGAACAATTCCAGTGGTAAAAATCTCTGCTAGCTTCCAGCTGTCTGGCATGGGAGATGGTTTCACTCTATCCTTTGAAATTGTCATAATGGTACCTGAAATTACATAGTTCTAATAGTTAATGAACGAAGACATGCTATGATCAAAACATCAATCTATCAACCATAGATAATGAACTTTCCGATTCCTAACAGTTAGCACAAGAGAAAAGTTTCAGTTATAGTAGCTGAAATGCTACATGTTTAGCAACAAGCTGTGACAAATATCAAACTGAATTCCTCGTTATATATTTCAACCAAACCAATACCACCAACAGCATATTTTCAAGTTCATTTCAGGACTATTTCTCAATACAATAGTTGGTCCTCGTATATGTGTGTGTGTGGGTGTACATGTCACAGGTGCAAAGATTGCAAAAGTGGAAAAAGAAAATAACTAACCATCATTGAGAATGGCAATGATAAGCACCATAAATGGTGGAAAATCAAACTTCCATATTAGGGCCAATAGCATGAAACCAAGCTGCCACAAGTACAATAAAAGAAAATCAGTAACAGAAATGATGAAAATTTTCAATGAGATAGCTTTCTCATAATTCAAATGCAAATAAGATAACATGATAGAAAAGTTTCATCTATATTACTAGCAAAACTAGTTGAGGCATTTTTCAAAAACAAAAAAAAAGGTTGAGGCAGCCTAACATACCACAATACGAATAGTAATAGAAACTGCATAGATCTGCAAAAAAAAGAAAATAAAAAAACAAAAAATTAATAGGTAATAAAAAATTTTAATGCTAAAAAGGGCACAGATAAAACAACATATTGCAAAAAAACCATCCAGAACAATAGTGTCAACCTTTCTAAATAAGTTTGTCCATGAGAAAATCATGAGAGTCAACACTTACTGTGTAATTTTTCATCCTCTGGAATATTGCCCGACTTGTCAAGACAGCACTTATGATAACACTAAGGCCAGGCTCAGTGAGGACAATATCAGAAGCACCACGAGCTGCATCAGTTGCATCAGCAACAGCAATCCCTATATCAGCCTTCTTAAGAGCAGGTGCATCATTAACTCCATCCCCAGTCATCCCACAGATATGTTTTCTAGCTTGCAAGCGTTTCACAATCTCATATTTGTGTTCTGAAATAACACCATATATCAAACTAGTTAATTCTGCATACCTTTCTTGGACTTTTGGCTACAACTAGTTATTAGCGAGGAACACTAAATCCAAGATTTGAATCCAATGGACCAATTTATTGAATTCCATTAACCAGCTGGATATCCAAAGTGATAGTAAAATCAACTACTAAGGGGAAAATGTAAAAGAAATTACCAGGGAAAACACCAGCAAATCCATCAGCTTTCTCTATCAGTTCATCAATTGGTAAAGCACAAATAGACTCATCCTTGTCCTGTCCTAACAATGCTGATGAAGGGTACATATTGGTTCCCATTCCCAATCGTCTTCCCGTTTCCTTTGCTATTGCAAGCTGATCCCCTGGTAAAAGCCACAAGTTTCAGCAACTTAAAACATGAAAGGTGATATAAATTAAGCATTTTTAGAACATGGATGGTGTTAAAATTAGAAAAACAACTCAGGAATTTATGGTGAATTTTTTAACAACCAACGTTGCACACTCGGCTTAATGGAAGATGGGAATCCCATACAAATTTTCCTTCAGAATATTTACAGAACTGGACACTTTGAAGGGGTCCACTTAGAAAAGAACAAACCTGTAATCATTTTCACATTTACACCAAGATTTAAAGCCCTCCTTATTGTCTCTGCACTGTCATGTCTGGGTGGATCAAAAAGAGGCATGAGGCCAATGAACTGCCAGGGGCCTCCAGAACTCTCTTTCCTTCCTTCTGGAACTTCCTGTATAATAGAAGCAAGTAACCGATGAAAGACAATAATATAAGAAACCTTAAACAATAACAAGGTATAGTAAGAATATAACACAGTAAACATAAAACCATAAGGGATTCAAAAGGCTTCTTATTACCTGGTATGCAACAGCAAGGGAGCGTAAACCCCTTTCTGCGAACTTATCAATCACAGCATGAACTCTTCGCTCAATGTCTGACTTCTTGTGCGCAAGGTTTAGAATCTAAAAGGACCGCATTGAAAGATAAGAATTAGTGTAAGAACTCACAAGAGCCAGAGGCCAAGGTGTAAAATCCATGCAATATACCTGCTCTGGTGCACCTTTGCTGACTCTATGCATTTTACCTTCACCGTCAATATAAGTCAAGGCTGTACGCTTATCAGTAGGATTAAAAGGGAGGAAGTGAACTTCTTGAATCCCAGCACGTGCCTTTTTTAACACAAAAATATTAGAACATATGGCCAACAAAAGATGGAAAAATAAATAAAAAACAAATAGGTAGAAAACAAGCTGAAAGTAATCAAAAGATTTAACCAAAAGTAAAGAGAAAATCATGGTGGTGAAGTACTTCTTTAGGATCAGCCAACGTGCCAACGATAGCAGAATCTATTGCATCTTGATTCTCAGTTCTAGAAGCACGAGCTGCCATCAGAACTACTGTATCTGCATCTATTCCTTTGGCAAAAACCTGATGTACAGTGAAAATTTTAGAACAATAACACTGATTCACTGAACTTTAAACAATGGCTTCTCTAACCAACCTCAATGATATTTTTGTCTACTGTGAGTTTGTTTAATGTCAGTGTCCCTGTTTTATCGCTGCAAAGAACATCCATGCCTGCCATCTCTTCTATGGCAGTCATTCTCTTCGTGATAGCTCCCTGTTAGTCAATCTAATCCCATCATCTTCTGCTGAAAACTCATCAATATATAGTAAACAAAACCATTGCAAGATCATAGCGAACCTGCTGAGAAAGCCTATGAGAGCCAATTGCCATGGTCACTGACAAAACAGTAGGCATGGCAATTGGAATTCCTCCAATGAGAAGCACAAGAAGATTGTCAATTCCAGGACGATATTTCCGATCTTGTATTGGGTACATAACAATGATCTCTATAATCATGCCAATAGCAATCGAACAGATGCAGAAATTCCCAATTGCAGTCAAGACCTACATATCGTGTTACACAGAATATTAATCAAAATCAGTCATACATCGGATAACAAAGGTCCTGTCGTTTATCCCTCCTTGCCTTTTGGAAGTGGCCAACTTGGTTAGTGGTGTCCACAAGGTGAGCAGCCTTTCCGAAGAAGGTATGGACACCAGTAGCAATGACCACTGCTTCAATCTCTCCTTGTTTGCAAGTAGAACCAGAGTAAATGCCATCTCCAGGACCTTTTGTAACCGGAAGGGACTCACCAGTAAGTGCAGACTGTAAGAGCAAAGATTTAAGACATCAGGAAGCCAGCAACAACTAGAGTACTAGACCAAGTCAACCAGACTTTCGCATTAAAAGCAATTAGAATGAAAGACCCACCTGATCAATCTTAAGTGGATCACCTTCAAGCAAACGAGCATCAGCTGGAATAATATCTCCCAGTTTTATACTGATTATGTCACCAGGAACCAAAATATCAGCATCCTGCTCATTCCAGCTTCCATCTCGAAGGACCTTTATCAAAACCAGAGATGAATTGAAGGGCTCATTACCACAATACATGCACTTTGAATTCACACAAGCATTCAATCGTGGTTGTACTTATTGTGTTTTTGGGTTCTTAATCAAAGTTCATTCATGCTTATGACAAGGTTCCAAATATATTAAATGATAACTACCCCAATTTAGGTAAACCACGATAAGGATATATTATTAGTTAATACCTTAGCTTTTGGAGCAAGACGAGCCATGAGAGCAGCAGCAGCATTACCAGCGTTATTTTCCTCGATAAAGCTTATGGTTGAGTTGATCAAAAGCAGAGTGATAATACCAACAAAATCTTGCCAATCCGGGGGCTTTCCCTAAAGTTTACAAAAGGGACCAAGTTAATAGAATCTCAAAGCAGATTCCATACGGTAAAATCATAATAAGAAAAAAAGAACGCCTAAATGCAAGTTCATACTCCTCCATTTGCAAGAGCAATTGCCATGATAGCAGCAGCCTCCATAACCCATGAAAGAGGATTCCACATAAAACCCAAAAACTTCAAGAATTTGCTCTCCTGAAATACAACCGGTGAGTGAATTTAAAGTTAAGACAAATCCACAAGACCATACGAGAAGGAAAATGGCTTCAATGTATAACAAGACACAAACCTTTTTCTCCTCAAGCTTGTTGTGACCGAAAATGGCCAGCCTCTCTTCAGCAGCTTGAGTGGTAAGACCTTGTCTGCTACATCTCAGATTCTCAAACACTTCCTCAATGGGTATGTTTTCCTGCATTCCAATAAAACTCAAATCTTTAAGACACAACAAAACACCAGGCGAAACAGAAAGAAAACCAGAAAAGTTTCAATGTCGGTTCAGATCTATTACCAAATCCACAACTTCCTTCAACACAGCCTCCAGAACTTCATTCTTGTCCCCCATCCTCTCCTTGAAATCTCCCCAGGTAAGAAGCAATCAAAAGATTAAACTTCACTCCAGAACCACCATGAAAAACAGCATAAAAGAGCAGAGACCAGAGATTTTCAACCGAATCAAGCACAGTGTTTGGGACCAAAATGAGGATAACCCACCCACACCAAATCTACAAAGAAAAGATGATTAGTAACCAAAGCGTAAGCCTAATGGCATAGAGAGAGTGCAAGTAACATTCATATAAATCTATCTTATTCTTTTCAGCTACTTCCTTCGGCTTTTAAGCAAGCATCCAAAAACTAAAGCCTCTTTTTTATCGGAGTCCTTTTATTTCCAAAATGGTCCACATATATAGACTGAAGCTGGCTCACGTACTAGGGTAGATAGAGAATTTGATGTTATGAAGGGACTGTTTCGATATTTACACCTTCAATAATTTGTGTTTTTTTTTATTTTATAAAATATGTATTTAATGAATAAGGACAGAAAACCAAAGTCATGAATAAACTGCACATGCACCCACTAAGGCCCTATCCTGTAATTTTCAATTTTTTAACCAATCGTGAAAGGCAACCTTTTGTCTAGCGTGAAGGTAACTCGCCATGACTGGCGGACAAGTGTCCCTTTTGAAATTGTAGTTAAATTCATTCTGTAGGCAGTGTGTACCTTCAGAGACCTTTGGGACACCCAATGGTCGTAAAAGAAGCGGTGAGATGAGAGAGTCAGTGATATTTCCTTTCCCAGTTACGGCCTTACTTTCCGTTTACGGCGATTATTATATATATTAAATGACTCTTCCAAATTATTTTAATCCTTGAAGATTAAGATCAAACATTGGCATTAAGCTTGTGCGTTAAACAATCTAATTATCTTTAACCATCCTGGGCTTGACCATGACTACCGTCAACCCACATGGTATTATATGTTTCTACTTTATGCATGATTCTATCTGATATCTTTTTTGTAAGATGTTTCTGTTCTGGTTCATGGTACTCATGAATGAATACACAAATACACAATGAGTTGTATGCTTCTATTATTATTATTAAATACTTTTTTTAATTAATTTAAGATGATATATATCTTATGTTTTGAATTGGTATGCCAGACAGACGCGTATTGTTTGGTAGTCTGTATAGGTAACCGGCCTATCAACAACTGTTGTTGTAATATTGGACAGGACCAAGGACTTGTGCAATTGGCTAACACACACATTTATTCACCTAGTAATTAACAAAGGACATAGTGGTTACCATTTTCAATGGGCATGTGAGTCTCCAGTGGGGATACTCTGTCCACTTTTATAGTGTCCAAAACGACATGACATCCTCTAAGTAAACTCATGTCAAATGATTGTTTTAGGCATTGGATAAGATTTGACATAATAAAATCCTGTCGTACACAACACTTCACGGTTACTTCAACCCTAAAACTGGGTAAATTCAATTAGCGATCGAGTTAAATCTCTTCCACCGGACAAACTTCATTTGACTGCTGTTTTCAACCCGTGACATGAAGTAGTCGTTAAAAATAGGGTCATCAACTAGGTCTTCTGACAATGTTTCTTTAATGCCAATGGTGATGCTGTGTTACTGTAGATTGAGTGTCTCAACAAAGATATCTCGGAGATTTTATGGTTGTTCAAGTACTATACAAATAAATGGTACAATGATGTCATGTTAAATACTAGTATTGTTTTGTAAAGCCGGGTGATGAAATATTTTTAATTGACAGTCCATTTCGTGATAGAACAATTAACGTTATTCAAAGATTAAGGAAAGAGATTTCTAACCTAAAACATGATTTGTTAATTCATACAATTCAAGAAATTAAAAAAAGGTCAAGAAACTATTACAAGAAAGAAGTGTTCAATTATTAACAGTTGAAACAAGACAAGAAAGGGGGAGAAGGGCACATTAACGACATATTTAGGCTAAAGTTTAGCGTTAACAAGTGCAGATGAATGGGCAGGAGCATGACAAAACAGCGATTGGCCCCACAACCGCATACTTTAGGTTGTACGAATCCGTACAAAAGCCGGACACCTCATATTTCCTAATCCAACCATGTTTTCCTACTGTCATGAATCATGATGGGAGTTTGGAATGGGATCTCCGTCCTTTAATCCTCCAAATCTGTCCTCCTCAGCCGTTTGATTGAGTGAAATCATTTCTGGTCGTAGATGTTGACTTAATTGATTGACTTTCATTGTACGAATCCGACAAAACAAAATCAACTGCAGTAACGAATTCCCGTGTACAAGAGGCATGTGCGTGTAATAATTAACGACTTAAAAAAAATGGGATTTTGTACTTAAATTATATTATACAGTGTTACAAAAAATCTGAGCTTAGAGATACTTGCATGTGTGGTAAAAATGAAAAGAAGAAGACAACCTCAACACAACTTGATTCTTGATCTTCTCCCTTGGTAAGAAATATCCGTATGCCTTTACGCTAACTTATGAGATTGATGTCACCTTAATTTCTTCCTTAAATCCCTAGTTTCAAGAAAGTTTCTTCTTTGACGCAAAATTGATGTGATATTGGAAGTTGAGTTCATTATTGATATCATCAAGTATCCAAAGGTCAAATGTAACATTTGCTTAACCTGAAGGCTAAAATATTGTACAATAGATAACACTGAAGATAAGATAAGGACTAAGCAGAGATAGACGTACTATAACCATAGAGTGTGTGGAAGAGACTGACTTTACTCCAAATGGGTATGAGAAGGGCAACACAAGCATAAAAGACCAGCTCAACTTGGCCGCCCATCTGCCCCATTCAGATTTTGTCAGCCATCACTCTTTCAATGTGGGGGAAGGGAACCCATGTCCGTACACCATCTTTTTATCACCACTTGTTTTCCTTTTCATCACTGCGATGCTGACCACGAGAATATTACATATTTTTCCATTTTCACAATTTCTTTACGGGGAAGCGTATCATTGAGAGAAAAACTAAATTTATAAATTATATATTTTAACTGATAGATTGACTCAAAACTTTACTGCCAATAGCGTATCTTGGTAACTCCATCGACATGCATTTGTTGTGAAAACAAACTTAAATTTCCCATCCAAGTGTTAGGTAAGTCACTCTTATTTCACAAATTTATGAAGATTCATCTTGAATTTGGTTTTAAAATGTCTTAACTAGAAATAGTACAGAATTAAGGACGGTATGCATAACTGTTCTAAGTTGTAACCAGAAGGGAAGGAAAAAGGGGACATGGACCCATATTTCAAGGTGAGCAGATGGCTCAATATTAATGCCAAGATAACAGAAGCACATGACATGTTCTCCTTCTGCACAAACATAAGTTAGAGCCTTGCTGTTTTGAGCGTAGTGGCATTGAATCATAGTCAGCACTTTACATGGATAAGCCTATTTATTGAATTGTAACTTCAAATGGATTTTTCTCATACCTGATTTTAACTTTTCTCTGAATTTATAACATGAACCGCCATACAACTGTACGTTATTAACACTTACATATTAGGACAAAACTATAAAGTGCTTAGGACTACAATGCTTACCTAACATCGCCAATGTCCTACACCAACACTTTTTACATTTGAAACATATACATGTTAATGTTATGCCAAATTTTATCGCCAGTAAGGCGTAAGCTAAAGCCTAAAGCACGAAATGGGTTTTGAGGTTGAAAAGCAACTCTAAAAGAAGGATGACAATTTGCCTTTCCGACAAAAACCTACTCAAAAGGCAGAGTTTCTTTTCTTAGTGGGGCTTTATGTGATGTGCTCTGATTCCTTTATCAGACGACAGAAGTGGAATCTGATACCACTTAGAAACTGTCCTTTATTGATCATATGCGTTTCCACTCCTCAGTTCCCTGCTCTACTTCTTTAGTACATTGTCCTTTTTAACTTTTTGGATATAATAATTGAAACAACAAGTGCTCTTTATCTGTTCCAAGTTCCAAGTTCAAGTTCCAACCAACGAAAAATTTCCCAGCCCTGAGCGCATTTTCAGAAGAATGGATATGAATATTCGCTACTTCCTATATATATATATATAGATATATAGTTCTCGTCAACAAGACCACCTTAGAATCCAAACAACTGGTAGTTTCCATCTGAGTATTATAGGGTCTGTGGAGGGTCATCCCTTTTTCTTATATTTTTTTACAAAGAGTTTGTTTCGTAATTAGAACTTGTGACTTTCTGGTTACAAAGGAGCAACTTTTATCAATTACTTCAAAACTTTTCTCTCGTATTGCATTTATGTGTTATCCCTAAATTGTTCATATTTATTGTTTTATTAAAACTGAACATTAATAGAACGTTAAAAAATTAATACACATTATATTTTTCCTTATGAATAAAGTAGTTGATATCGTAGACTAAAGTATAGAGATACTTAAATAAATATATGGGTACTTATTGGAGAATAAGTTTATTGAATTGACCCTATATGAGAAATTTATTTGGAACATTTCTTGTATGTTATTGAAAATTTTGATTGTGATAATTGTATAAGTGATCTTTTAATTTAAGATCTCTAAAGTTATCTTGTGTAGGGATTATTAGTTAAGGATAGCTCAGTCAGTAATCATTAGATATAACTTGAATTATATGGAGGTAGTTGAGTGATCAAGATATGATTCATCACTCTAAAGTAATTAAAAAAATGTTTCATTATTCTCGATTAGTATTGATTCAAGAAATCCTTGTCCAAGGTTGAATAATATTTTGTAAAAAGTTTACAAATGTCATTAATTGAATCAATAGTTAATGGTGGAGAACTAATATGATTGGACCCAAAATAGAGTTGACATTAATTCCATACTCTACGTCCAATCGGAACATTATATGATGAAAAAATTCAATTACACGAAAAAATCATGCACAGAAAGATTAGTTAAAACTATTTTGACATTCTTAAATATTTTGATGATCATAATATGTTGTTAAACGTCATAAATTGTTTAATTAGAGAGTTGAAGATAAACTAAAAGAGTTAATTTATCTATTCATAAATATTATTTAGGGTTATAATTTGTATTAATTGCCAACATATTTGAAAATGTAATGAGTTGCACACACATAAAGAGCAAGATGAAGAGAGTAAAGATATTTTAATCAAGTTAGGCTTGAATGTAAAGTTTGAAAAACTTAATAATTAAATATGAGATATTTATTAAATAAGGCTTAATATAAGATTTTAGATCTTATTTGGACATGATTGGTATTTAATTAGAATTAATTGTAATTCTAATTAAATTTTAATTAAAATTAGAATCTAATTTCAATTAAATTACTAAAATGTTAGATTATAGATGAGCTTAAGCTCTAATGGAGTTAGCATTCCTTACTTAACCTTCTCTGCAACAGTTGCAAAATTCTCTCGACTTGTTTTATGGATATCATTAAAAACTAGATATTTGCGTGACTACAATGATTGAGATTAGCTAATTTCAGAAACAGTTTAAGGGATACAACAAGAATATGATAAAGCTTTAGAATAAAATACAAATTAAGATTCATGCTTTATTATGATTTAATAATTAATCATTTATATAATTAAAGTGATCTTAGTTTTTGGGAAAGTAAAATTAAAAAAAGTCTCATAATTATTCCACTCAGTTGGGATTTTGATTTTTCAATAGTAATATTAGTGTTGACTTTAATTATATAACTTGATTTAAAATATGTGATTGTTATTGATTATAATTTTGGAATTGAATAGCAAAAAGTTTTCAACTTAAATTTGAAAATGCTTTAGATTAATATTAAATAAACCCTAAACCACAAATTATAAATCTAGGTTATGAATTCTAGAAATTCAAAATAAGAGGGATAAATTAGAAATCCAAGTTATGGACTATGGAAATTCACAATAAAAGGGATAAAACCCCTAAATAATACGACTTGAATTCGGAATAAGCAACCATAAGATCCAAATCATGCAATTACAAATCTCAATTATTATCGGGTTTATGGAAACTTGGTGTTGAATGTGCATTTTGTGGGTTTGAGTTTTGGTGATTTTCTTTGGTTTTCTTTGAGTTGTATGGTTGCTACAGAATAAGAAGTCGTGTGGTGTTATAGCTCGATGACGATATGCAGTGGTTAGATTTGTTGTTGCTGGCTATGAGAGCTGCTAAATACTAATGTTTCTCTTGGGTTGCTATGGTGTGGTTACTAGCGCCTTAAAGACACGTAATGCGGCACGGAGATGCCTATTGGCATCGAGAAAAGTTGTTGCTACCATAAAGTTGCTGCTTACAATGTTGGAGAAGATCTAGTTGTCTAGCAATGCTTCTCCTCATTGGCGACTGGATGAGTTGTGGCTGGATAAGGGAAGCATCGCTTGCATGAGCTGGCATCACTGCTAGCAGGATGTGGGCAGTGGCAGCTTCACACATCGTTGGAGTAGTTAGCATGAAGGCTGGCGACAACTTGGAGAACAACGTGTAACATGAATAGGCGTGAGTGGAGGCAACAGGTCCTTCAGGAGGCAGTGGCTATGCGTGTAACGAATGGACAACAAAGAGAAGAAGCAGACACGTGCAGGCGACACAGATGCAGCTGCTAGACTGGCTGGCGATGTCGATAGGAAGAACCTCGGCGGCTAGAGTTTCATCCTTATGAGATTAGGGTTTTTAAGCAGAAGAAAAGGAGTTGTTTGGATTTGAGGTTAGCCTTATTCTTGGAATGAAATAAGCAGTGTTTGGACATGGGAATATACTAACATAAAACCAAGATTAAAGAGTGTTCAGACACTCTTTTAGCCTATTATAGTTTAAGAATAAGACATGATTGGTTATTGGATTGATGAAATGTAACAGCCCAGTCCACCCACTTGTAGATATTGTCCGTTTTGGGCCTCGATTTGCACAATTTTGCCTTTCCTCTTTTGACTGTAGGGAAGGGATGAAAAGTGAAAACGCGTTCACAAGGGGAATGTTTCCACACCTATATAAGGAGTGCTTCTTTCTCTTCCCCAGTCGATATAGGATGACAATGATCCTTCATCCTCCACCCTTGAGGGGGCCAGACATCCTCGCTGGCATATCACTTGGGTACTGGCTCTGATACCAAATATAACAGCCCAGTCAACCCACTTGCAGATATTGTCCGCTTTAGGCCTTGGTCCGCACGGTTTTGCTTTTCCCCTTCTAACCCGTAGGGAAGGGATGAAAACGCATCCAGGTTTCCACACCCATATAAGGAGTGCTTCGTTCTCCTCCCCAGTCGATATGAGATGGCAATGATCCTTCATCCGATGATTAGTATCCCGTAAATTTTGATCACAACATATAAGATGTGCACCAACACCGTGATGACAAGATGAAAGAGGTTGTATGGAGTAGAGGTTAAAGGTATTATTCTTGATAACATATGTGCACCAACACCATGATAAGACGAAAGAGGTTGTATGGAGTAGAGGTTAAAGGTATTCCTCTCCTGTTATCAAGATCGGATCCAATTCCGATTCCTCAACAAGTTTGCCCCCAAAACGCTTATTGTATACGGGTTATGAAAGCTATTTTAAATATCATTGATTTTCACTATGCTACCTCACGCTCCTCAGTTATTCTACTGTACCTTGCTCAACTTCAAACAGTATGCTACCTCACGCTCGTCACTTCCCTTGCCTCGACTTCTTTAGCACCACACAGAAGAATAGAAAATTGGTATAGCCCTTCTTGCTTCCCCATGCCATTTTGTCCACATATGATATGCCTGGTCCATAAATATGTGATAGGAGCGAGAGCACCTAAGGACACGTAAAGTAGGCTATGACCCATGCCATTTAAAAGATTACTGACATGGCTTTTTCATTGCCTTGCCCTGCCGAAAGATAAAATTATAAACAAAAACACGATACCAATAGTCTTCATGGAAACTACATCATCGAAGCAATGTGGATAGTGACTATCGATATTAAAAACAAAACAAGTGTAAGCTCAATTTCCTTTTGCAACTGCATGCACTGTCGACGAATTTCGGTGATGAACTAAAGTGGATGCTAGAAATATTCTTCTAGGACATGTGATGTGTGGTCCAAAATTATGTGCACAAAAGATGAAGCCTCTAGAATCAGTCGTCATCCAAAGTTGGAAGTTATAATAGCTCTTTGGTTTCTGCTACAAGAAAGAATGGATCTTTCTTCAACATGGAATCTACAACTGGAACAAGAACCAAGATCGGCATGCAGATTAGAATTAGTGGATCGCTTTCAAGATTACGAGGATGGTGAGCTTAATTAGCTGTAATGTTAATCATATTTACATTTGGTATCACAGCAAAGAATTTTCATGTAAGTGACACTAACCTGGTTTAAAGCAACATATAAGAGTGTCTTAAAAGATTCTGTCAATCAAAAGAGTGTGTAACCATGTAGACACGTATCGCCCAGAAAATGACGATGAAGAGAGCCTCAGGAGTGTTAGAACTAATCACATTATGAGGGATTCTCTTGCACTAACCAACAAAGCTAAGCTTTGATTGCGACATTGTACACCACCTGATCCTTCCCTTTTTCTCACGGTAAGCCCGTCAGTTGCTAAAATGGGAACCAAATACATGAGGACCGACGTGGGCCTGTCGTCTTGAAGAAATCTGTATGACCTAAGAAAATCTGTATGGACCAGAAGGGCCTCAAGGACATAGAAGCTAATATCATTAGCCTCTACATCTCAGCGTGAAGGCATATCAGGACTAATGTTTCACATGCCGAACAGAATCAATTATGTGAATAAGAAAGCAATTCTTTATACTCCATAATTTTGTATGAAAAGAATTAGTTCTAGAAACCCAGAAAGACCTCCAAGTCTAAGTAAAAACAATCCAGAAGAAAAGCACAAAAACATGCAGGCAAAAATAATAGAAGCCAGAATTTGCCCACTTGTCTCCCTAACCTGGACTTTAGTCCAGCCCTATCGACAAAATGTATTTCTTCTAATTAGGGAGAGAAAAAGACCACCTTTTCCAATTCACCCCAAGCAAACTTCCTAGGATTCACATTCTAATGAAAGAATAAATTCGCAGACACCATATATACACACAACAGTGACTGCAAAAACTACATAAGCTGTATAAATCACACGTCTGTAACAACACTCGTTATGAAACTCCCCCCAAAACTCTTCTCAGCTCAGATTTCTGCTCTGAAGTAAGTCTTGAAGGGTAAGCCACGTCAATCTTGATTCTCAAATTCCCCCTTTTTCCAGATTCTCTTGAGTTTGGCATACCTTCATTTGGCACAAGGACCTCAGCCCCTGGCTTGACAATATCTGTAAGTGGAATCACAAGGGGCCTTCCATCCAGGGTAGTCAAGTTAATGGTCTTACCAGTGAGGGCCTCCAACAGTGTAATCTCCTGGTTAATCACCAGATCATTACCATCCCTCCTATATATAGCATGCGGCTTCTCATCTATCACAAAGACGAGATCTGCAGGAACGATACCGGGTTCTTGGTTACCCTTCTCAGGGAAAGTGATCTTTGTACCCTTTTTCCATCCAGGCTTTATCTCAATGGTCAGTATTTCTTCAATAGTTCGAACCTTACTGCACAAAATTGTTCAAATACCAAGTCAGTGGCACAGATTAGTACTTTCACCAAATAAAATTATTCACATGACATGAAAAGCAACCGACTCTTCAATAATGTATATTACTCATGCGGATGCACAAAATTGAAAAGACAAAGTTGTTGCATTAATCATATCATTATGTCAGCAAACAAACTCATTTTTGTCCTAACAAGAAGCACGTTCATAAGCTATGTATGGCATGAAGTGAAAAAAGAAAAACGAAAATATGATTCACAGAAGTCAAGAATACCAACAAGACAGCATCTTCATCATCCAAAACACTCAAGGTCAACATCCACATTTTACTTTTAACGCTAGTACACGGTGATTCTCTAGGATAAGTCTGCAAAAGGATGACCTTTATGACAATAACCTGAAAGTTTCATAACTTCAGTGGCTTGTAAAAGATATCAAATACCCCTAGCTCCTAAGATGCACAAATAGATCTTTCCCACAGAATGAATGCAGACTTCTTCTTCTTCAACAAAGACTATAACTTTAGAAAGCACAAATGCCCTCGTTAATAAAACAATTATTCAGCAGAATATTAGAATTGCTAAAAAACAAATAAACGACGACTCCAAGACTAACTCTCCTGTGTCTAGACATCGTAGCAAACAATGAGGGGAGAATGCAATCTAAAAGATCATAATATCATAAAACCTAGAAGATAGAAGAAATTAATCCAATTAGTATTTCATCACTCACATTAGCCTAATGGAAAATAGCTATTAATTCAAACCCTGTGCAATTTGTATCACCATCGAAAGTAATTTCTGCAAATTTTCAGCAATATACTCATAATTTTCAAACCAAAAACTATCATCATCTTAAGAAGCAGCCAACTTTAGCAAAAATAAGTTACAATACTCCGCATAGAAACAAACTTCCAAAAATCTGGGAACTCCAGAAAAGAATAGAACCTATAAAAAAATACCCAGAAATGTCACAGATGTTCCTGGAAATCCTCATCTTCTTCTTAGCCCCTTTATACAAGTCCTCCAAGCTACACGGCAGTAGGTTCTCAATAGGAGCCGCCTTCTTAACCTCTCCACCATTCCCATAATAAGTACTAGTACTCCTAAAATATCCTCTTCCATGACTCCCTCCTCCGCCGCCGCCGCCGCCGCTCTCCGATCCAAAGATCTCCTCGTAAATGTCCTCAGCATTCCTCGGCTTAAACCGAAACGCCGGGTTTGGAGGCTGTCGCTGATGATAGTGCCGATTAGAATTCGACGATGAAGCGGCAGACTGCGGTGGGGGTGGCGGGAACTGGCCGGACTTCAAGGCCTCCTCGCCGTACAGGTCGTAGATCTGGCGCTTTTGCGAATCACTGAGGACTTCGTAGGCTTCAGAGATTTGCTTGAATTTGGCTTCGGCTTCTGTTCTCTTGGCCGACGGGTTTTTGTCGGGATGCCATATCATGGCGAGCCGCTTGTAGGCCTTTTTGAGATCGTCATCGGTTGCGTTTCGATTGACTTTAAGGATGTTGTAGTAATCCACACCCATGTGTTTGTGTGTCTGCGATACGAGAGTGTCGGACTGGTGACGGAACAGACGGTTATTTGGTTATGGTGGTGGTGGCGTAAGATGTGTGAAGAACGTGTGCTTGTGGGGGCCTACAGCACTAAGTTTAAGGACGGAATTGACACCACCAGTTGTTTTGTTATTACTTATTAGGATTTAGGAGGCTGTTTCAGACTTAGGCTCCTGTTCATGTTGGGCCTAATTTTGTCCACATCCACATTTTCTTTTTACTCGTATTTAATTATTTGGATAAAAGAAATTAAAGTTACTTACTCTTATGCTGTTAAGACGTGGATTTTTATCAAAATTAATAATAATTATTATTGACAACTCTTGTATACAAGAAATCAAGGAAAGGACCAGTTTCTGAAAAACATATGTTGTCAGTCACACAGTTGACTTCGTTTCTTGAATTTATGACTTTGTCAGTGAGAGCAGGAGGAGACTTCCTGTAGCAAATTGAATGTGTGTTTGAACCGAGGGAGTAGGCCAATGCATCAGATGTTCAGATCAGAATGCATTTTACAATAAACTTGCCATTTCCTTTAGATCTTGCAAAACTAAAGCTTTAGATACACTCTTCGGAAATCACCATAGACACAATTTGTTTCTGCACAAGGTAAGAAGAAGAAGCACCAACAAATCATCTAAAAACACAAATATACAACAAATTTCTCAACACTAACTCCAAACCTGCCGCACGCACATACATGCCACCACAATACCGACTGCTGCCACAGGCTATGTAACACATTATGCCTTTGATGAATACATAGTTCAGTACGAATGATTGGCGAATCAAGCTTCATTCTTAAAGCTCATGCCCGCCTCTTAAAACTTATACTCTTGTGTCAAATTCAGAAGCCGGTATTCCTTGTGTATGGAGAGAAATATTCAGCAAGCACAACTGGAAAAAAAGATTAATGAATCCCTTTGGTTCAGACAGCAACAGATTGCCCAGTAACCCCATCACACAGATGCAATGAACCATCTTTCATCAAATTAACGCTTAAACTCTTGAACCTCTCCCTTGAATACTGTCGAGAAGCCTTTCTCCAATCAGTTCCAGCTTTCATCATAGCAACAAACTCTTCATAACTAATACGCCCATCCTAAAGTATATAACAGCAACCACACAAAACAAAAGCACATGGCGTCAACAAGGTGTACACATGCATAGAAGGTATCAACTATGTACACTTGACCAGTAATTTTTTCAAGAAGTCATACCTTGTCAGAGTCAACTTCACGCATGATGTCATTCAGCACATCATTATCAGTTTGACCATATTCATCTTCTAAAGCTTCTCGTAGTTCGTCTGATTCAATATAACCACTACCATCCTTATCGAAAAACATAAAAGCCCTGCGGAAATGCTCACCATTCTCCATCTTCTGCAAGTGAATTGTTACAGCAACAAATTCACCATAGTCCAGTACTCCATTTCCATCAACATCAGCCTAAACAACGTACACAGAAACATCCAACAAGATTTCATGTTAATGGACAAAGGAACTGGAAATACTCTTAAAAGATTAGGACACTGAAAGTGAATATGTTAGTAAAAATGATAATTGAGGATAGTGCAACGGATATGATTCTACAGGTAGAAACCAGAAAGTTAAAACCAACCTAATAAATTTCACAAAAAATAGTTTTGCATACCATATTGTACCTATAGCTACCTATGTTGATCCATCAGAAATTATTTTTCACTTTTCATGGGATGCAACACTTATTTAAAAGGTTTAAGTAGCGAATTCACAGAAATATCAGTTTGCATGGAAGTGCTTAAATTTACCAATTGTATGGTCTTGTATCAATAGGAAAAACGTAGCCTAGGGCTGTTAAAAACAGAAAATGGCATTTCTGTTTACCAATATGAAAAAAGGAAACGAGTATTAAACAGTTCTTACCACTTCCATCAGCATCTTTATCTCAGGTTCTGCCAACTGAGAACCTACTTTTCGAAGACCAGCTCTTAGTTCCTCATACGACACTTTACCATCATTATCAGTATCCATCAAACTAAACATATCTCTGATTACTTCAACCTCTTCGACAGATAAGTGCTCTGCAATTACCTGTAGCATTTAATTGCAAGCAAAAGCACGTTAATTTAGGATGAATACAACTGTGTAATAATGTGCCAATGAATTGAATATGACTAGATAATCACAATAAAAGCAACGAGAGAAGCTTACACGCAATGCTTTCTTCTTGAACCTGTTCATCACTGAGAATTGCTTGAGCCTTGACCTCACAATATCACCTAATGGAACATTTGATGCTTTCTTAGCATTTTGCAACCAGGAATGCTCTGTCAAGAAAAGAGAAGGGAATAAGTTGGGACAACTCATCAGAAAGACAACCTTACAGATTGATAGATACAACAAAACTTCTGAGAATACATACATGTACCATGAGAAGAAACACTCAAAAAACAACATCAACTATATCTCTGAATACATAAATTCAAATAAGTTATCGTCTTGACATGCCAAAGGTGAAAATTCAACACCTTGCATAATTTTGGACTAGATCTTACAGAATTTGAGATATTAAGGAACTGAGCTGATATTGCTAGAAAGCAGACCTCTTGCTCAATTGCAGCAACAGTCAGCCGATTAGTAAATTTAATTCGAACCTGTACATGGACATGGCTTTATTTAATTGGGAACTACTGACGCAGACAACCACTAACAAATTGTGAAACTTGATTCACGACAAAACTAAGTTGACCGCCTCCAAACTTGATAGGGTTTCTCAGACCCAAGGACTTACCAAGAACCTGCTGAGCAGTTAAGCGTTTTCTGGGATCAGGTTCTAACATCTGTCGAACAAGACTTTTTGCACTATCTGAAATTTGAGGCCATGGTTCTCTTTTAAAATCAATCACACCCCTCAAAATTGCAAGGGCAACACCCTGCTCAGTCTCTGACACAATCAATAAGAAAAGAAACCTAATTTAAATTTCAACTCCTTAAGAACAATGGACATAAATAACAATATTGCAGATTAAGGAGCATACCTGCCCAAAATGGAGGAACCCCACACAATAAAATATAAAGTATAACACCAGCGCTCCATACATCAACCTCAGGTCCATAATTTCTCTTTAAAACTTCAGGTGCCATATAGTAAGGACTCCCCACAATCTCAGTAAACTTCTCCCCTGTTACACAGAACCCGAACTCAGAAAGAAGACCCAAAAAAAAAAAGACTTTATAGAAGAAGAAGAGGATAGACGGATTCCACTACGCAGTTTACCAACAGATAAAAACTCACAATTCATAAACTGACAGCATAGCAAGAATCGTAAAGCAGCATCAACTAGGCATAAGATCATAAACCCAGACTCGACAGTAAAGAAATTGGTATCCAGAAACAATTTCTGACAAGCAGAAGTTACTATTCACCGCAAGACATAAACTGTAACAGTTAACAAGCACCAAGAACTCTAAACCCGTCCAGTCCACACACTTGATTAGAAAACTCAACCACAAGCACACACCTGGCTTAAAGAACACCGACAACCCAAAATCAATAGCCTTAAGCACAGAATTCTCCTTCTTATTTGCAAACAAAAAATTCTCAGGCTTCAAGTCCCTATGCATAACCCCATTCGCATGACACATCCTCACAACCTCCGCAATAGTCCTCGCAACATTCGCAGCAGCTCTCTCACTATAATGCCCTCTCGCCACTATCCTATCAAAAAGCTCCCCTCCTTCACACAACTCCATAACCAAGTGCACGTTCTCGTAGTCCTCGTATGTCGCTTTAAGCTTCACAATGTTCGGGTGGTCCGGCAACGTCGACATGATTGCCACCTCTCTCCTCACGTCCTCTATGTCGATAGCGGTCCGAAGCTTCCTCTTCGAAATGGACTTACACGCGAGCCCTTCTCTGTTCTCGCGGTCCGTACATAGGTACGTGATTCCAAACTCGCCGCGACCGAGCTCACGTCCGAGGATGTACTTGTCGCCGATCCGAGGACGATGGCTGAGTGGGACCACGTCTTTGAGGACGCGGATCGGACCTGCCGGGGAGCGGATCGAGTCCTCCGAAAACGGGTTGGGTTTTCGTTCTTTGGACTTCTTTCGCTTGCGGTGGTGGGTTTTGGAGTCGGAGGTAGTGTCTGGTCTCACACAGGCGATACAGTTTCCCATTTCCGTTACTTGTACTAGGGAAACAAAACAAAGAGCAAACTTGGACCAAGTAAAAGGACTGGTGAGTATAAGAAAAGGGTTTGGTCCGGTAGGGGTGGCAACAGGGGTAGTTGTGGCGGAAGAAACGGTGTTGGTGGTGACGTGTGGAGAAAGAGGAGGAGGGAAGAGAAAACGCGGGGTTCAGTTGAGAAAATGAGGGGGTTTTTGAAAATTATCTATTGATATTGATTTGTTTTGTTTATGGAAAAAGTATTTAGATGGAATTATGAGTTTGTTGAAAAATGGGATAAAGGCTCTGGCCTGCCAAAACCAAACTTATCATGTTTCCTCTAATCTTATTTATAAATTAACTCTTTTATTTAAGAAATAAATTAATTTTGTAGCTCAACTATTACGTTTTACAAAAACACCTTCTTTTGGTAATAAATTGTATACTAAATTATATATATATATAAACAAACCCCACCTAAAATCGGGTCAAGTTATAATTGTTCACGTTAATTCTCTACTAATATGTTACGGACTTTACCTAAAATCGGGTCAAGTTATAACTATTCTTGTTAATTCTTAATTATACGATCAGTTAAGTCTTATTTGGCTTTATATATA
>JANZLC010000006.1:27854428-27876146 GCA_026413385.1 Erythroxylum gracilipes
GAATACACGTTATGAAATCAAGTTTTCAGAAATGATTTTGCAAGGATATTCAGTTTATGACAAGCAAGTTTACAAGAGAGTGCCATTTTGGGCACCAAGTTTACAAGTTTACAAGAATATGAAATACATGTTATGTGGGTTTGGTTTGGTCCATTCTGTTGTCAAGTGCACTTTGACTTAAGGTTTCTCCCGCCTGCCCGGTAGTGGCACGGAGTTCCTTCAAGGACTCCCTCATGTTCACGACTACACAAAACTACTATGTGGGATTGTGTTAGTTCGTTCTGTTCATGACTACATAGGACCCTTTCGGGAAGTGTGCTAGCTCGTTCTGTTTATGGACCTTCCAAACCATTCTGTTATGCTTATGTGCGTATGATTTGTTTGACATAATGGATGCATTCATGATTTGTACTTTTGTGAATCGGTCAAGAATTTTGAGAAATAAGTGTTTTTGTGATTTTCTGATGCAAAATGATTATGTTTATGAAAATGTTTAATGTAAATGATTGAGCTTTGTAAAAGATTTTGCTTTTTATTCGTTATAAACCTGTTACCCACGAGCTTTCAAGCTCACCCCTTTTTTTCCCCACTTTCAGGTATTTTGAGCAAGAGATGGAGTGAAAGCGAGTCAAGGCATCACTCCCATTTGGTTTATGTTGCTTTCTGAGTTATTTTTGTAAAGTTCAAGGATTAGTCGCATGTTAAGGATTATTAGTTCAAGTGATTTTTGTATGTTGGGTTATTGAGTTTTTGATGTTAATGAATTATGTATCAATGATGTTGAGTGAATTTGTGTCTGGTTATAGCTTGTGAATTGTATATGGATGAGGTTGAGTTGGAATTGGATATAATATGAGTAAGTTATTGATTTAGGATGATGAGTTTTGCACATGAATCGTTGTTGCATGTAAAAGTGAGATGTGTTATGGAAAAAAAAAAAGAAAAAAATGGCATAAGGCTTTAATCTTTAAGATTTGTTTTGGAGTTCGCTCAAGTATGATGGTATTCAGTTAAGAAGTTGGATTCCGAAAACGGGGTCCAACATTCCATAACCACAACAAAATATAAGGGGATAACAGATCCCCTTGCCTCAATCCCTTAGCACTTTTGAACGTCTTGGAGGGAATTCCATTAACCAACACACTTAAATTAGAAGTCTGAATACATTCCATAATCTAATTTATAAATACCGTTCGTATTTCTAAGATTTCCAACATAGATCTCACAAAACTCCAATTAACCGTATCATATGTTTTACAATTACCTTGTATATTAAGATGCAACATCAAATAGGACAAAACTCTCCCAGATTCATATGTTTCTTCTTCGGTACCAAGCATATAAAGGTGCTATTTAATTCCTGCAACATTACTGCATTCTTGAAGAATTCCAATACTGCTTTAATAACTAATTGGCTTGTGATATTCCAAGTCTGTTGAAAAAAAAACTAGTTGTGAACCCATTCGATCCTGGGGCTTTGGAAGGGTGCAATTTGAATATTGTGGTTTTTGTGTTGTTACTAGAGAAAGAAGACATTAAGACATCCTTCCGATCCTCCTTTATGCCACCCTCCAGCATTCTTTTCATATTGGCAGAGTGTAGTTCCACCACTTCAGGACCCATCAATTTTGAAAAATATGATCTAGCCATTTCCAGCAACGTCTCCTAATCAATTTAAATGATTCCATTACTATCCTGCAAGTTCACAACTCTATTATAATTACGTCTGGCCAAAATAGAAGCATGGAAGAACTTGGTGTTTTCATCTCCTTCCCTAAGCCAATTTAGTCTCGCTTTCTACCTTTAAATGGAGTTCTGTACTGCTAAGGCCTGTACATACTCTCTAAGTAGGTTTTGTTCTTTTACTCTACCATTAACATCATCCGGATTAGTATAGCACACTTCTTGTGCTTGTAGAACCTGCAGCTTCATCGTCGACACCTTCTGATTTTTAGTACTAACAAAAATCTTAACTACATTTCTCACCTTTTTCAGTTTTTGCATCAACTAAAATGCCTTATACCCCTAGATCTCCTGCTGCCAACATCTGGTCATGAGTTCCTAGAATCCCTCCATTTGAATAGATCATTAAAGAAACAAAATGAAGGTCCTCTTTTCTTTACCTTAACACTACATTGGATTAGTTGATAACATTGAATCGAGGTTAGATTTTCTCCATAGTGAACAAACGATTGCGAGAACTTATCGAGCCATTCTGAATTTACTAAGCAACCATCCAATTTTTTCAAAACCAGCATGGTCCTTTGTTGGTTATTAGACCATGTAAGCAAACGTCAAGTAGAGTGTAAATCTGTCAACTCCACAACTCCTAGAAAGATTAGTGAGTTCCTTCGTGTCTGCTAACGTGTATATCTTTCTATCTTTAGCCTCGTTAGAATTTAAAATATAATTAAAGTCACCCACCACCATCCAAGGGGTATTGACAGTGTTATGTATTCTTTGTAAATAGTTCCATAAGTTGTTGCGTTGGAAAGAAAAGTAGGCCACATATACCAGAGATAAAAAAAATTTTGTACATAAACCTTTGATCTTGCAAGACATGAATAATCTGATCGCTCTCCTCTTTAACTAGTACCCCCATCGGATCAGAATTATAAATGTATATGATACACCCATTAAAATGCGACCTATGGTTGGATAAACTCCTCTAATGATTCCCTAAATTTTTTTAATATTTAGTATATTTAAATGAGTTTTCAATAAACTAATCAACACTGGTTTCTTTTCCTTGATGAGTTTTTAAAGTACTAATTATTTTGAGGGATCATTCAGCCCCCTCGTATTCCATATTAAGAGAGACATTCCGAGGATATCACCTCTTTGTTTTTCTCCTGCCTTTTTTCCTTGCCATATTTCTCTTAACTACTAATACTATAGTTCAAATAAGTTCAGACTCTTCTAACTCAAAAGGTACTTCCTTACCTATATTAGTGTTTTGATCGGGTACTATAGTCTCCATTTCCTCCTTATCTTCAGGACTCCTTCTCTCAGGATCATCCTCCAAACCCGTCTCTGCGACCTTAGCACTCATAGGCAGTTAATCCTCTCCACTCCTTGCCAGATGACTGTAGCTAGATCTTTCAGATGAATGATTCTCCATCCCTGGGTTGTTATACGCATTTGTTTAAAACATAACCTCCCCAATTTATTTCCCTACTCTACTAGCCTCTGTATTTCCACTCTCAGTATCTACTTCTTTTGTTCTCAGCTCTGTTTTGTCATGTTCTATTAATTCATTAAGATACCCCATGTGAAAGACTTTTCCAATCAGTTGCCACTTTTTACTAGCAATTGGTTTCCAGGGATACGACATCGGAATTCTCTTCTGAGCCATCGCTCCATTGGCATCCAAACTCAGCACTGTCAAATTATCTAGTAACTGAGCCTCCTTCGAAATCTCAATACACACTTTGGCATAGCCAACTCTTTCCTATTAGCTGTTGTAGTATCTATAGTTATCAGTTTGCCTAAGGAGCTAACCACGTAACTTAACCCCTCAAGTGTCCATAACTCCATTGGCAAGTTATGCAGGTGTACCCACATCAGAAAGGTCTCAATCCCCTCTCTGTCTATTTCCAATCTTGGTCTCATCGATGCAGAAATACAGGCTGATCGCCTATAAGCCAAGATCCATATTCTATGATCTCCGACAGATTACAATCTCTTTCAAACTTAAAAAGGAACATCCCATCTTCCTTAAGTAGTACCCTTTCCAAACCCTTATGACTCAATCTGGCTTTAGCCTAAGCATTCACCACTGGGAATGTTGGTCTCTTGTTCCAAAAGAAGCCAATGACGGCTGAAGACCACGCATTCACTCCTGCTTCAAGAAGTTCCTTTTGGGGGCAGATAATACCATCTCTCATCATATTAGAGAAGTGTTTCAAGGTTACCTTGTTTGGAGCGTGAACCAATTGTTTCTTCCGAGCTTTACTGGGTGTCACTTCATTCTTAATCACTGGCTTGCTCCTTATGGCTTCCTATGTTTTGGATTTACCTACTTTCAAAGGTTTCTGCAGAACATATTCTCGCGTCAACGTCGAAAAATCTTCCTTCAGGTTAGAAGATTCACCTACTTCCATCCTGGTTACTCTCAGCCCTAACCAGGCTTGGCCGGCGGGAGGAAACTCTTGATGATCTTACATTGGCAAAACAAGCGGGAACAAAACAAAGGTTGGTGGGAAGAGAAACTAGCCCAGAAAGGCTATTTTTGTGGGAGGGTAAAAAGGTAAAAAGGCTAGTGAGAAGGGAGAGTAGAAAGGGATAGTGACAAAGAAGGGCTGTTAAGTTAACAAGCTTTTAGCTAGATGGTCTTATCTTTAGAAGCACGCTTCCTCATTAGGTTGATATCATCATCCCTTGGGGTCTTACAAGAACAATTAGTGTAGCAACTCATAGTTTTCACATTATTTTTGTCGACTTTTTATATAAAGCATTTACTGTATAGAATGCTGAATCCTTAGATAGGATTTAGGATCCTGTAGAAGTCCTCAATTTTTCCATTGTATATGATGGAATTTTTGGTTTATTGAACTTCACTTTAGAATCTGAACTAGGTAAGTTTCCATCTTACTAATTATGCAGCTAAAGCCCCTTGCTTCACATTTGTGGTCTTATTGAGCTCCTAATGTTAATTACTTTCTATTTCTTGGAGCTTAACATCGATGATATACTAACTACATTTCTTCAACTCAACATATGCGTTTTTCTTGTTAATGTTACAAGGTATAATGTGATCGACATTGGCGTGGTTGGTTACTTGGTTTGGTTGTCATTTTATTCTCCTTTTATTCAGTTACCGAAAAAAAACATTAAACACATGGCATAAAGTAATAAATTCTAATGTGATGTGTTCAGATTTTATTAATTTTATGTGTTCAATATGATATGTTTAGAAACTCAATTATATATTGTGATTATAGTCGTGATGAGTAATGGTTAATGTACTATTTAATTGATTCGTTTATATCTACATTATTAAATTCCTGTAATATATGTTAGTTTATACCCTCTAGTCAATCGCTTTGGTTGTGTAGTTTAATGAAAAAATTATTAATAAAGACATTCTTTATCTTTATGTATTAATTACATTTGATGTTTTAATATTAAAGATAAAATCCTTGGAATAATTAATGTGTAATTGAAATTATGATGAGATCATAATTGTGAGTTACAATTTATATTTACGTAGTATTCCTAAATGTTCCTATTTGTAGTTTCATCAAGACGGGATATTATTGAAATGGTAAAACTAGCACATATTATGTTTCTTTCTAATGAAGAAAGTAATTGACCTCTTAAATTAAAGTATGGAGATACTTAAACTAATGCGTGGGTGATTAAATCACTGAACTAACCCGATTATGAGAATCTTAAATGAAATATTACTTATGTGTCTATGGATTATCATAATGATGGTTGCATAATTAATCCTTAGACTTGAAATTACTAAGGTATTTTGTGTGAGAATTACTATATTTCGATGCTACTTATAAACCGTCCTAAGATAATTCAGTCGGTAATAATTGGATGCGGTATTAACCATATGGAGATAGTTGAGTAAGTCAATAAAGAATTCGTCACTCTAAAGTAATTAGAGAGAATATTCTACTGTTCTTAATTACTAGTGATTTATGGAATTCTTTGGCCAGAGTGAATTGACATTTGAAAATGCGTTTTCAAATTTCAATTAGAAATCAATTACTAATTAGCAAGAACAAAAATGATTGGACTAAAAGAGTAGATATTATATTCATACTCTTTTTAATTGGAAAATTAAATAACGAAAGGATTAAATTATACATCATAACCATGTATGAAAAAGTTAAGTCAAACCACTTTGACATTCATGATATTTGGGTGGTCTTGACATATTGTTAGATGTCAATCTTGATCTATGATTATAAATTGTTTAATTGGAGTATTAAAGATAAATTAAAAGGAGTTTTAATTTATCTAATTCTAATTCTAATTATGAATTATAATTAGAATTTATAATCGTTGCCAATATTTTAGGAACCTAATGGGTCACACATCAAAGAGTAATTTGTGAAAGGAAAATCAATTTAATTAAGTTGGACTTAATTATAAAGTTTGAGTAATTTTAGGGATCAAATATAAGATATTTAATTTTATTAAAATTAAGTTAATTATAATTGGAGTGTGACTTTAATCATAATTAAGGAATTTAATTTTAATAAAAATACAAAACTACCATAATGATTTTTCTATTAATAAGAAGAAAAGATAAAGACGCTAGCACTCTTACATTCTTCCTCTCAAAGTGTTGAGAAGTTGTTCTGTGGATTTCATCTAAGGCTGGACAAGTGAACAACTTGTGGATGACAAATTGGGAAAAGTTTCAAAGAATTTTCAACGGGAACACGAACAAGGTATGATTTCATATGATTCGTATTTTGTTTGACTTATGTTAATCAATTATCAAAATTTGCTTGGAATCTGTAAAAAGTTTTTGTTTTCCGTTACGCTTGTAATTTGATCACAATTGGGTTCCAACAATATACACTTTAAAAAATTGTACCACTTAAATTTGAAAGACTATATTATCAAAGTAAATGCTGAATCTTGGAATTACTTTTAACTGAATTTGTTACAATATCTATATTTCTTATATTCATCTTACGTTCCATTATTAGTTGTGTTGCCCAGCAATGGAATAGCATGGAAAATAAAATGAAGTAAAAAAAAAAAAAATCTGAAGACTCGTAACACAATACGAGTAAGTCAATTGTAAACTACCAAAACAAATACATGTTTTGACCATAAAATGTCCCAAAGATATCGGGACTGGTGGAACTTCCAACATAGGTAATGTCCCCAAGTCTTGATTACATTTGCATGCACTCGAAAAGAAACAACATCCCCCGCCAAATTCGCTCTCTCTCTTCAAATCTTTAATCCTTTCTGTTTTACTCAGTCTTTCACATCCAGTAAATCCGCTCATATCAGACCAGTTCAGCCTCAACAAAATGTTCTATCTATTTCAGTTTCAACAACAACAATAATCATCCCTCTCTCACACTCTCTCTCTCATCTTTCACATTATTCTTCTTTATCAATTGTTTCTTATACAACAACAACACGTTTTCAACGAACTTTGATGCTACAAACATGACCCTAAAGGGTGGCACCCGCCAAGCTTGTGCTGCATGCAAGCACCAAAGAAGAAGGTGCACATCCGAGTGTGTTTTGGCACCTTATTTCCCAGCTGATCAAACTGAGATGTTCAGAAACGCTCATAAGCTATTTGGTGTAAGCAATATTGTTAAGATACTTAGAAATGTGGACAATTCTCAGAAAGCTGAGGCAATGACTTCCATTATTTGCCAAGCAAATATTCGTGATAGGTACCCTGTTCATGGATGTTTAGGCATGATCAATCATCTGAGGTACCAGATTTGGCAGGCTGAAGAAGAGCTTCGTGCAGTTCTTGCTCAACTTGAAATGTACAGGCAACTCCACCAACAGCAACATATTTCTTCCATTGCTGACGAAGTTCCATCACGACTAGAACTAGGCATGGCTCCTCCTAGAAATGCCCTTCAACTGTTTAGCCACAATTCTCATCCATTGAACGCATTGACTGTGGCACGACAGCAATCCTATTCTAATAGCAGCTACGTAGGTTTCAGTTCTAGTTGCTTCGATTCCAAGGAAAATGCAGGGAATTCTTTGTCGGTTCAGCACCCAGATGCTATTAACAGTGATCCCAATTTAATGGCAGTTCATCACTCTCATTTGGTAGCTTCACAGACACAAGCTATCCAACAAGAAGTTGTTCAAGATTATGACGAGTTACACCCATTCTTCGACACCATTGATGACAGGCAATCCTACATCGATTCCAAAGAAGCCTATGACTCGAGGTACGCATAGAATTGTTATCTTTACGATGTTTCTATACTGTCAAGGATATGGTGTAACATTAATATTTAATTACACTGCAGCTCTGCAGAATCACTGAGGGACACAACACAATCGGTGGAGCATGTTGCAGAGAACGAGTTGAAAAATGCTGCTGCATGCTTCAGTCTTACCAGTGTCAATTGATGGGTCAGTAAAACAAGAAATGGAGAGAAAATGCCGTTTCTTCCATTCCAGGATAGAGAAATCGAATCCGAAGAACTATGACGAATCATGAGTGAGCTACAGAGAAGACCGAAGAACTATGACGAATCATGAGTGAGCTAGAGAGTACATAAAGATTTCAGGGTCTTATTTTAAAATTCGTATCACAGAGAACAGTATTCCACAATTTTGAAGTCACATTCCCCATTTTCTTCCTCAGGGAAATATGATGTAAAGTAGATATTTGCTTAGTTTCCTCCTGTAATCAATTAACTGTTGACTTTGTTTTTTGGTGCAATTTTCATGGAATGGTATAATGTCAAGAAATTGCAGATATCATAAGATGGGTGTATAAAAGTGGATTTTAGTGAGAGCCAGTTATGCTCGCAGGACCAACAGCGTAGGGGAGTTCAAAGTCTGGTTCTCTATCTATATCCTGTTAAGGAAGAGTGTTCTTAGCTCTAACCGGAGTCTAAAGTTTCGAAGTTCCCTGACGTGTCATTCGTCAAAAACATATCAAATGGTAGATACCACAGTAAATGGATATCCTTTCAGGATGAAACCTTGTTTTCCTGGATAGTAAGTCGTCTACGAAGAATATAATGCAAAAGGAGAAGAAACGATTGAGAGTTGGCTCATCTGGTATGGCTGCTGATTGTGGACTTGGAATATGGCCACAAAGAATGAAGGAAACAAATTGCATCTCTGACACGATCATTCCACGTCAAGAAAGTGATAGAATGGAAAAGGAGAAAATTTTGCAGAACCTGGGAAATAAACAAATTGCAGGTACCGAATATCACTATGATAAATTCATTATTGGCATAAACAAAAATACAAAAGACTGCATGACTGCCAAATTTCTGAATAGTATCATGTACAATAAGGGAGGGGTTCAGGCGGCACTATCAGCCACAACAGAACCATTCTTAAATTCTGGGTTTACTTTCGACCAATGTGATCAACAGAAGCGATAAATATCAAAGTTCATCTTTGCCAATCATTGATATTCTTAATTCTGGGTTTACTTTCAGCCAATGCAATTAACAGAAGCTATAAATATCAAAGTTCATCTTCACCTATTATTGACATTTGATTAGTGGAACTTAGATAACCCTGGTGTTGTAGGAGCCGCAGAATGGGCATTTGTGGTAATGCCAGTGGAAAGGAGCAGCCCCTTTCTTCTCGCAATCATTACATAGAATGGCCTGCAATTCCTTAAAAAAAAAAATAAGCTAAACGAAAACTTAAAGCTCCGCTGCATGCTAAAACTAAATATGAGATCAACCTGAGTTTTCTCTGAATATTCATCTGGAATTTTCTCTTCAGCCAATAATGCGTCTAACATCTTGAAGTACACCTGAAACACACATTTTAGGAAACTAAGGACTAAATTAATGATTCTGATTTGCAGAGAATGGAGATTCAACTGCTTTGTAAAGTACATACAAGAGCATAGAAACCATCATCGATGGAATAAACAGAAATTCTAGGTATTGGGCAGTGGATGATTGCCTGGCCATCAGCTTGTCTTGAGACTTGTATTCCGTTTCATAAAAGGTTGAGGTTTTTATGTTTCTTTGGTGCTGAGCACGTGTGTATTTCATAAACAAATGACTGCATTGGACAACTAACCTGCATGTCTCCAAGTGACTTGCTACAGATTGGGCAAGTATAGTTGATGTACGTGTAATCCTAGTAGCAGCAGTGAAAGCAACAGTAAATTTGTGGAACATACAAAACTTTAAAGAAGAAAGATGGAGATTCATCAGACCCAGGCACCTGAAAACATGTTGAGTGCATCAAATGACCGCAAGGGAGAGCCTTTACTGGAGTGGTGGATGTAAATATGTACTCATGGCAGATTGGGCAGTTGTCCTCCAGACATTTTTCTCTACATAGATGTACTGAAAGGGACTTTGACATGCAGGCATTGCAATTCATGCAATGGAGGTAATCGATTCCCAATCCCTTCCCCACCCGGCACAGATTACAGAAAGGGCAGTGATAAATTTCCCTGTTGAAATAGGCTGATTTTATGATGTAGAAGTGCAGAAAATTGGGAATAAACAGGTATGAAATTGAGTCCTAAAAATTGCAACTTTTATAAAGTAACTAATTGCATTAATTAACAATTTATCAGAAGTGATTAAAGTAAAAAGTGGAAGTGATTTTGATTGCAATTTGATATGGATATAGATATTAAAGGCGCCACCTATCATCATCAAACAATTTGCAGATCCTGCAGTAGTATCTTGCCATTGATAACTTATTGCAGGAAGCAGTTAAGCATGTCTGTCCAATTGGCTGAATAACCAAGCATCTCATGCACATCATCCTTCTGACAACTCTCCTGAACAAGTAGTAGAAGCAAAAGAAACAGAAAATGAAGGGATTTGGGTTAGGCAGTTATTAGAAAAATACTATAAATCTACAAACTACACGGATGAAAACTTATTCACAAATTCACACCTATCTACTGAATGATCAGCTATCTCATCATGGCAACGTATGCATGTATAAAGTTGGGTGCAACATTCCATGACAAGTTTGCAGCTCCTTTTGTAATGTTTGCAACCCAATGTTAGCTTTAGAGGGTCTCTATACGATGGACATTGACCTGGAATTTCTCCGGTATTACTTGAGACATATAGTTCTTCATGAGATATACGTTGACGAACAATCCAACGGCTGAAAAAGTGTGCAGGCTACTGTTATTCCAGTGATAAACAGTACATACAAAAATGGTTAAAGATGCATTTAAAACGTGGTGACAGGTGTTAGTTCAAGAGAAGAAAATGTTTCCTATAGTTCAAAATATAGAAGATGTCAAATCATTATGGTTCTAAACTACATCTTCTGGTACAAACTTACAAGGTAATAACCAGTAAAACAAATATTGTCCATGAATTTGATGACAGTAAACTATCTTGATCACAGTCCTACAAAAATCATGCTATTCTGTTATCTCCAGTAGAAGTATTAAGAACATAAAAATTTTGGAGACCAACCTCATCAGTAAGTTCTGCATTAGACGAGATTTTTTCTGACAATCAAGGGAATGATCACGTGATACTCTTCTTATTGCAGCCTCGAGATTTTCTTGACTCAATGTCAAAAGGTGTTCATGCTGCCTGAACTTTGAAGTTGGTAGAGATGGCAGACCTGGTTTATTTATTTTATCTCTGACATCAGGCGTCCTATTGCAATTCTTGTCAGAACCTTCCAATGGAAGTTTTTGATGTTCCAAAAATTCACTATTACTTTGATCTTCATGACAAACATCTTTCTTTTCATCCAAATTGTTTTTTGTTAACATCTCTAGGTTTGTACCAAAGCAATCTTGCTGTGTAGCAATGATGCCTTCTTCACAAACGACATCTTCTTTGTCAAGGTCTTTAGAAAGATATTTTGAGACAATCTCAAGTGGGTCTGTTCTACAAGGACTCAACTCCTCTGCAATACGAGGAATATCATAACCTTCCCACCATTCCCTTAGCCATTCATCAAACATGGTATTCTTTGTGATCTTACGCAAGATGGACATCATGGCTTGCCGCTCTCCCGGTGTTAAACAGCCAACTAGCCAAGGTATCATATCTTGCAAAGTTTCTGCTCTAGCTCTTCCGAGCATGTGGCCTATAATCTTTTCTTGCTCCTGCATAGAGAAGTATTGTCTACAGACGGTCCAGATTTCAATTTCTTCACGATTGATGTGATCAAAGAGCAACTTGTGTATCGCTATGAATTTTCTATGGAGTTTTACACACAACTGACTGTGCATCATAATTCTCTGGTCCTGCATATTTGAATTGGCACCCAAAACAGGAATTTGCAGTTTAGACAAGTCATTCAAAATGAAAGAAATTTTACTCAGGAGTTTAACTTCAAGTTTGTGGTCAAGGGTGTAGGACAAGCTAAGGTTTCGGACTTCTTCTTTAGCTTCCAGAACTGGAAATACAATTTCATCCTCCATATCACTGTGGAACTGATATCGAGATCGCAGGAGATTGAAATGCTTCTGGAACTCCATGAGCAGGCCACTGTTTTCAGCCAATTGTGTTGAACTAAGAACAAGGTCATTCAGATCTTTCTTGAGAGCCTTGTGGAAGAAAAAAATGATATCTATGGCCAGTGGTTCATTACTGGAAGAAGTTTCTGAAATCTTTTCAGCAAATAATTTGGAAGTTGGCAGGGACGAGTTTATTGAGTTAGGGAAAAACAAATGGAGATTTATTTCACTAGTGTATGATGTGTCATACGTCTTAGTTTTGTGGGAACCAGAAGATGAAGAAGCAGAGAGTAACTTCTTTCCATTGTTAGCAGAGAAGAGTTTAGCTCTAGTAATGGTGGGTTTTTTACATGGTTGCCTGTTCAAGGGAGAGCATCCATTAGCTAGATTGATATGCTCAGACAGAAAGGAAAATCGACTCTGAAACATATTCTGGAAGTAATCGCTAAAATCTTGAGCAGATATTTTGCCTGAATAACCCGTGCGATACCACTCACGTAAGAGGGATAGAAAACTGTTGACTGAAAAATCTGCCTGGCTTATGATATGAAGAATAGACCTGGATTCATTCTCAGAGAGATTGGCTGCAAACCAAGTTGTTGCGCATTTTAACAGTCCTATTGGCATCATATGAAGGCTCATATAAACAATCTGCTGCTGCATTTCATGGCTGCAGTATTTGCTTATAAGGGGAAAAACCTGAAAAAAAGTGAAAACTGATTACTAATTACAGACCGGCACCTTATTCAAGATTTTGGAAACTTGCATCTGCTCTAAGTTGAAAGTTAAAACTTAAAAAGGAAAGTACCTCTGTTTCTTGAAAATGAAACTGTTGAGTAATTTCAATTGCAAAATATTGCAGTTCCTGGCAAAAGGTCTCAACAAAGATGGGAAAAGGAGTACCATCTTGACCGTCATGATGAAACAAAAGGTGTAAACTCTCTATACGTTTTTCAATGGATTGCTCTTTGAATGAGGGTTTAACATGGTCTTTTGCAAATTCAATTACCACAGGATAGAAAAACGTCCTCAATGCATTCCTGTTACCAGAAAACAACCTGTCAGAAATATAGAAAATGTATAGAAAAAATAACAGTAACAAGGATCAAGAAAGGGATAGCAGTGACACAGGAAAAGTAAAAGTGGATTTTATTAGAATTTGTGTTAATAAAGGACATGCTTCAGCAGCCATTAAATACCTGTAAAAGATAATGACATCAGCATGAAATTTTACCCTCGCAATTATTGAATTCATGTTCACAGAACTGGTCAAGTATCTAGATTGGTACATCACCTCCATGATTTCTTTCAAATCTTTCAAGATTGTGCAGTGCCAAAGGTGAAGATATCTAACCAAATTGCTTTGAACATTCCTTTCAGTGCTGGGTATCTTCTTCCAATTCCAGATTTCTTTGTGAGGCCACATAAAGAGGACCAGTTTCACTTCTTTTTGCAATTGCAAAGATCCATTAGGTTCTTGCTTTTTAATCTTGGTAAAACACTCAAAATTTGATTGATCATCTCTATAAAGCCAAGAAAGGACCACCTTCAAAAGAAAAGTTTGAAATGCTCAACAACCATGAAATTTATTAGAATTAAAAAAGGGGTTCAACCCACTACCTCTTGCAGTGACTTATCTTCAGGCACAATTTCTCGTATGCAATGTTTGACTTCCACTTGTTTTTCATGAGACAGTGTTCTCATCATCCATGGCAAAAGATCCTTTATCAATATTATAGGAACACTGCTAAAAAACTGCCACACAAGAGAAGCTTGCTCCTTGGGAGAGAAATGCTGCATAAGTAATCGAAAAACCTGCATCCAGTGCATTGATAACATAATTATGTAGGAAAATCCCAATATTCAACTAAAGTATCTTTTCTTGAAACAATTAAGAAGCATTTAAGGAATCGGAAAGGGAGCCCCTTTCCTTTGGTCATGAAATTTACAATCACTGTTATCAAGTTCCATCTTTCATCCTAGTTATGAACCTTGGCTAAGTACCTAATGATATCATTTGAAAAGGTGTGTACCAGATGGATTCATGGAAACTTGAAGGCTACTATAAGTCCATATCAGATATCACTTCATGAATGAAGTTGACCAGAATCAGCAAATAAAACAAATCATTCAGAGAAAAGCTTATTGTTTTAGCTAAAACATTGAAAGAAATTGAGAAGTTTATTTAACTACTTTATGGTATGAGCATCAATAGGCAATTGATAACTACCCTCCTTCTGGCTGTGGTGAGTTTTGGCAATCTCTCTTAGACTTTATTTAAAGAAGGTAAGTATCTTTTACTGGCTCTTATTCAAGTCTCTGTCTACATGCAGGGAGTAGCATCGAAATCTTTTAAGTATATCAGCTGAAAAATTATACAACATCGCAAGTGGGTAGACCTACAATAGTGCAGGAAATGGAATATTACTAATTTAAAGTGATTGTCCACATCGGAAGGAGGCTTCACTAAGTTTTCTGTTCACAACATAATATAAAATTGTTGTTCGACTAAAAGGGCCATATGGGGTAATTATCCATTAGTTTTCACAGCTTGATGAAAAATTTTCCATATGACAAAACGTCGATGACCCAGCTTGATGAAATTTTTCTGTATGATAAAATGTTATGTCCTATGAACAATTTTAGAATTGAGAATCCAGAACATTTCATGGAGGAATATTCAAACAGAGATTGCATAGGAAGAGGAAAGCAGTAGTTTTTTATATAAGTTATTCACAAAAGAAAGAAAACACTACCTGCTCCTCTTCTTTCAGCATATGATGGAAAATGGAATACTGCATGGTGCTGATACACAATACGAGATCTTGAAATGGTTTAACACCATTTTCCTTTCCATCCATCAATACATCCAAGCAACGGGAAGCAGCCTCAATAGCGTCATCTATGCTTCTATGTTCTAACATAAAAGTACACACGACATTTTCAGTATAAGCATTCAATTCTGAGAAGATGACCTGCAACAAGAAAACGCCTTCAGTCATCTAATCATATACTTCAACAGAAACCGAAAACTGAAGAGTCAGGCAATAGAGATAACTATGGAACTCAATAAATTGAATTCTGATTCCCAAAAGTTACATCATGAAGCAAAATAACAAACTCCACACTACTCAGATGCCTATAGAACTTATACATGTTTCTTCATTCAAAATAAGTTCCAAATGTAGATACCCACTAGCGTAGTACCTATAACTTAGTTGTTAGCACTACTCAGACTTGTCAATTAAGAGGCTATTCTTAATTGATCACATAACTAAAACATGTTCCTTAGTAAGTACTAAAAATAATCTGTGTACAAGTAATCTGGCTTACTTAAAGCTAACTTTAACCAATATGTATCAAGTCAACGCCTTTATATCGATAAGAATTAGCTAACATATATACTATCAGTATCAAAACAAGAGACGAACAATCAGGAATAACCACAAAACGCATATTAAATGGATCGTTTCGTAAACAACAAATGATGGTACAAAGCAAAAGGCAGATCAAGAGCTTCACCGACCTCATCTTCCGCGGCGCAGTGATACTTGTGAGCAAGTTTGAAGAAATCGAACCTCCGGCGAAGCTCAACTACAACCTCGCGGGAGGAGGACCCACTCTCCGACGCGGTAACCGCCAGCTGGAGGAAGTCTTCGAGCTCCACTCGAAGTGCTTGGTGGAAAAGAACGAGCAAGAGCACGGGAGCATCCTGGAGCGGGACGTCGGAGAAAGGAGCGGCATCATTAGCCGAAGAGTCACCTCCGCCGCGGTCGTCGCCCATGCAAGGGGGGAGGGAGCAACATGAACGGCGAGAGACTAGAGGAGAGGAGAAGGCTTGGCATTGGTGGTGGAGCGACGGATATAACGGTATCTGTTATCGTAAGATATGTGTTTGTTTGGGAGTGCCTGCTTCGTCTATGAAGCTCCAGAAATAATTTAAAATTCGAAGTTCTTCTAATCAATTTTTTACAGAGCTTGAGGAGGACGTCGTACCAAACGACCAACGGTTTCTGTGCCTTTTTTTGGCCACGTTGACAATTCAGCCCACGCGCCTGTGCATGTTTTGATAAGATAAATCAAACAATCAATCAAAAACTAGGAAAAATAAAGTGAGATGATAATCATAAATCTTTTCCTTTAACTGATCGATTGATCCGATTAAATGATCCGATTAACGAGTTCCTATCTCTTCTATTAAATTTTATTTATATATTTATATAGAATTTATATAAATATATGAATAAAATTAAGTGATATAGGATTGAAACACCAATAAAATACTGTAATAGAAATAGGATGCTTCAACCCTTTAAACACACCTCTTGCTTTAGTTTTAAAAAAATAAAATAAGATACAATCATAAATCAATTACTATTTTCTGTAGACATAACCTTTACTTCGGTTTATCATATTCAAAAGGCTCAAATTATAAAAAAAGTCTTTAAATTTATTTAGATAAACCTTTTAAAAAAATTTCATTCTTTAAAGAGTAAGTAGAACCAAAAGATCATTCAATTTCATCTTATACTAAGGCTAAAGAAAAAGTTTATTCCATCAAAAGAAAATGAACTTGAAAGAGAACCCATGTTTATGGCCAGGCCCAGACTTAGGTAAGGGCAGAAAGGACACTTATCTAAGGCCTACTCTCATAAAAAATAAAATAAGGCTCACTTTTGATCTTCATAAAAAAAACAAAATAAGGTAAAATAGGGTTTACTCTTAACCCTTATAAAGAGTAAAATGAGATACAATAAGGTGCAGTTTACTTTTAACTCTCGTAAAGAGTAAAATGAGACAAATCTTTTTAGTTTTTTTCTTTACATATTTTTTCTTTTGATTTTTTTAGTTGTTCTCTAAATCTTAATGTTAAGAATTAATGCAACTCATTAGAATCTTCAATTGTATCATAATGAGGGGTTTTAAGGTAGCCTCTTTAATAATAAAACTATGCTTTTAAAAGTTTACATATTTATATATTGTTGATTTATTATGACTCCTTTTTTTACTTTGCCCAAGACTTATAAAACATTAGCAATTATTTAGTACTAGATCTAAGTAAGAAGATTCAGAGGGAGAATTATCAGTCACAAGCCTTATAGGAGGAGGAATTTCCCTCAATTCAAAAATCCTTAGAATCAGGAAAATTGGGCTCAGCTTCTACCTCTCAGAGAAAGGAGGACTCTAAAGTTAAGGTTATTAAATCCTAGAGAAATATAGTTACTGAATCTCATAGTAATGCTAAACCGATGCATTTTTAGACGACTTTGGTAAATGGTGTAATCTCTCCACCTATGATGATGTTATAGGTGAGGGGTCCATAATGGTCTTCAATGCTAGTCAGATATTTTTTAGGGAAGAGTCCCTCTTTCCTTCAACTCTATTCATGGGTGATTGCCAAATGGGGAAAAAGGGTTTTGAAAAAATACTTCTTAACGAGGAGGACACCCCTGTGTTTGGATTCACGAATGATGTATATCTAATAGACATTCTTAAATAAGGCCCTATGTAGGGGTTCAACTAATGTTTGTTCAGAGGTAAAGGCCGAGAATTCAACTGGACAAGACAAAAATTGAGGCTACTCCTATCTGCATAAAGATATACAATTGCTATTGGAATACTGGATACTCTAAAAACTAAGCTTCATTGATATTACAATTAGTAAGATTATTTGTTTTGACTTGTAAACTTCTAAAATGGAAAATTTTTATTATACGAGAATATGTGTAGAGGTCAACATTAAGAATGAGCTCCTAGAGGCTCTCTTAATTTTGAAACTGAATGAAAATGGTGAGTTAGTGAAAGCTAAAATTCAAGTCTCATATAGTTGGAAACCTAAGATAAAGGTAGGGTTTGGAAACTTACTGAGAAGTTATTTGCTGATGTTTCTTATGATGAGTTAAAGTGAAGGAACAAGATGATCAATTAGTACATGGAGCATAAAAAGGGTACAACACCTAGGATATTGTTGATCAAAGTTACTATTAAAAAGGGCCTTTGAATGAAGAAAGAAAGTTGTTAAAGAGGAGAGAGAATATTAATCATTCTATGGGCCGGGAGGAGGTGGGAGATACAGAGGAGAAGTTACAGACTCAGAAGCAATTACATTCTAGCATAAAATGATCAATTGAAATAGATAAAGTTTCTCATATGGGGGAGGAGGAGGACTCAAAAAAGGAGGATGAATAGTGAAATAGGGTTTAAATAGTAGTCAAAAAGATATCTTTATAGAAGTGGCTTCATCTTCTAGAACAAGATAAGGAAGAAAGGGGGGAAAGGGCAGGGTAAGAAGCTTATAGCCCCCTTAAGTAATTAGTATTATATCCTAGCTTTTTAGGAATGTCAGAGGGATGAATGTCTTTCTGAAAAATATGTTGTTAGAGAAGTATATTTGGAGAAGAATCTTGGATTTTTGGATCTGCTTGAGATAAAAATAAAGGAGAATAGGTTATATGATGGTATGAATTTTTCGAGCAAAAATTAGAACATAAGTTCTAATCATTCACAACATTACAATGGCATAATTATGTTTGCTTACAATTTTGAGATTATGCAAACTACTACATTTAAAAGCATTGATCAATTCATCTATCTTTCATGTAGTTGGGAAGGGTTAACTACCTTTTATATATCAGTGATTTACACCTCTAATTCTGAATTTTTAAGGAGGATGCTTTGGAAGGATCTGAAAACAATTTAGGCTACAATGGGAGATATTGGTAGGAGATCTAAACTATGTACTTGGTCCTAAAATAAGGCAAAGATAACTAGGGTGAAAAGAAAAGGCATCGACAAGGAATTGAGTCAGGTTATTAATCAGTTAGGATCTTGGACTTGAGATTTTTAGTGAACTTATATACTGGGAAAAATAAGAAATAGGGAGGGATGCTTATAAGGAAGAAAATTGATAGGGTGTTAGTGATTAAGCATTGGACGAATCTATTCACATATTCATATGTTTGGTTTGAAAACCTCTTTTGTTTAGATTACTCAATGATTGAAATACAGACGTTAAAATCTTATATGAATTCAAAAGCTCCTTTTAAGTTCGTAATTTTTCTAACTAAAAAAGAGGGTTTTTATGAAGCTAGTTAGAGAGGCCTGGGGAGTGAAACTTGAGGGTTGCAAGGCCTATCAATTGACAAGGGAACTATAACTAGTTAGAGAAAAGCTCAAAGGCTTCTTTAAGGGAACAAACACTACCCTATAACTATAAATGACCAAGGATAACTTAAGGAAAGCTCATGATGATTGCTATAAAGAGCCTTATAAAGCTAAAAGGTTGGAAGAATTCAACACTACACTCTACCATCATCATTCTTTACTTTGTCAAAAAGTCATAGAAAAATGGATTAAGTGTGATGACTTTAATTCAAGATATTTTCACAGCTCAATCCTGGCCTATATAAATTCCAATAAGATCAATTACCTCCTAAATAAAGAGGGAATAATTTGTTTTGGGAGAGAGGAAATTGAAGAAATGGTTGTCAGATACTATCAAAAACTTTTAGGATGGAGTCATAAAGAGAGTTATCAGATAAATGAGAGGGATTTCCATATCAGGCACAATATTAGCCTGGAGACTAACGAGGAGTTGATAAGGCCGATAATGGAGCAGGAAATCAAGGAGGCATTATTCAATCTCATTCCAAACAAATCAATTAGACCTGATGGGTTCTTTTTTCATTTTTTCCAGAGTATATGGGTGATAATTAGTAGTTTAGTCACTGAAGCAGTGCATGATTTTTTTTTAATTGCAAAATGTCGAGGGAGGTGAACAAAATGTATATTTGTCTAATTCCAAAGACACTCAGCCCATATGAGATGAATGGTTTTCTTTCCAATTTCCTATTGTAATACAATTTATAAAGTTATTTTAAAGATCATAATAGGAAGACTCAAGGACTCTCTCAAGGGTATTATCCATATAGCATAAGGTGAATTCTTGCTTAGCATAATATTAGTGATAACATTCTTCTAGTACAATAAATGATGGAGGATTATGAATCCAAAAGGCCTATTAAAAGGTGTACAATAAAGATAGACTTTTGACTCTATATAGTGGAGTTTCTCTTAACAGTCTTCAAGTTTTTGGCTACTTCGGTAAATTCATTGATTAGATACAATCTTGTATTTCCATTACTCTTTTTGCAATCTAACCAATGGTTGTCCTTCCACACTACGCAAAGAAGCTAAAGGTATTAAGCACGGGGACCCTCTTTCCCTTTATCTATTTACCTTGGCTATTAAAGTACTCTTGAGAATGTTAGAAGAAAAAATTGTTCAGGATAGAAGGTTTAAATATCATTATAAATGTAAGATGAAATATCATTATAGATGTAAGATGATGAAAGTTATGCATTTGATTTTTACCAATGATCTGATTCTACATAGTGGAGATGATTGCTATTAAGTGAAAATCCTAATGTCTACATTAGAAGATTTCTCTAAAATGTCAGGGTTAAAGGTGGACTTTCAAAAAAGTAGTTTGTTCATATCCTCGTATGTTCATAACTAGCAGATTTAAGTTTAATATCAAGATTGCAAGCGAGTAATATGCCTTTCAAATACCTTGGGATCCCAATTTTCTCTAAAAAGCCAAGGTATGAAGAATGTTTACAACTTCTAGAAATGTTTTAAAACATGATCAATGTGTGCCAAAATAGATTTTTAACTTATATAGGGAGGTTGCAATATATTTTCTTAGTATTAAGAAGTTTACGTACTCATTAGAGTGCACATCTATTTTTACCTAAAAGATTGAATAGGAAGATTGAGAAACGCATCAAGAATTTTTTGTGGTCAGTTACAACAGAGAACTCTAAGGGCGATAAAATCAAATGAGAAAACTTATGTCTACCAAAAGAGGATAGATGTATTGGGATTGTCTCTCTTTAAATGAGCCAAAATATTTTGACAACTAAAAGAATATAGAGAATATACAATGACTAGAAGCTCCTTGGACTAAATGTATTAGCCTCGAAATTTTTTTTTATTTAAATAAGCATGATTAACCTAATTAATTGACTGTGTTAGCATTAATTAAGCAAGATGTCATTAATTAGCATATGATATTAAATGAAGTTAGCTAAGAAATTAATGAGTATGGTAACATTTAACGTGTTAGATGAATAATTAATATGTTAGTTGAAATGTAATGTACCTAAATGAGTTAGTTGGGCTTGGATAAAGAAGTGGGCTTAAGTGTAGGAGGAAAAATAAGAAGAGAAGAGGAAGTTAGCTTAAAGAAGGAAAGGAGTTAAATGGGCTTGAGGCCTTTGGACTTAAGTTAGAATAAAATGAATATAAAAGGAGGAAGTGAAGTGTTGTCTTTCATTTGGAGAGGGAAGACCAACGAAATTTTAGAGAGGGAAGAGAGAGTTTTCGTGGGGGAAGAAAGAAAGAAGAAGAAAATGGCTAGGTCATGGGTTTTCTAAGAGATTTAGAAGGTTTTGGAAGAAAGTTCAAGTATTAAAAAGGTGCAAAATAGCAGGAGCTTCATCTTGAGCTAAATATCTCTTTGTGTTGTTAAAGATAAAGGTAAGCCTTCATTTCATGTTTGAGCTTTTAGTTGGATTTTTGGTTGAAAAGCTTAGT
>JANZLC010000006.1:27906608-27918404 GCA_026413385.1 Erythroxylum gracilipes
GTATCAATTGTCCTTAGAAAATTACCATGCAATTAATGTCAATTTGCACAATTTTACTAACAAATTGCATAAAACATTAGCTCACCGCAAGGGACTCATTTAAACACAAAATCATGAATTAAGAGTCAAAGAATACATTAAAAATCATGAAAATGTAGCCAATTTGTATGATAAACTTGGGCTCAATCAGACATCAAGATGTTTTCTCTTAACATGCACAAATTACCTAAGCTTTGTGTCCTATAATTTACTATCAATGATAGATACCCTCAACTTGTCTCTTACCACTACATTTCTCACTTTATCTCTTCTTGTATTATTGCACATCCAATGGAGCATCCTCATCTTTAACACCATTAACTTATGACTATACACATGTTTGATGGGTCAACACCTTATCCCATAGAGCATAGACGATCTAATTGCTAAATGGTATAATTTACCTTTTCTCTTGAATGTTATCTTTTTGTCACATAAAACTTTTGAAGTACCCTTCCATTTAAGCCACCTTGATTTGATATGGTGAACTATCTTAGCTTCTATCTTGCCATTGCTTTAAATGATAGATCCAAGGAACTTAAAACAATCTTTTTGTGATATAACTTTTGTACCAATCTTGACCTCCGCATCGGAAGCAACTCTGTGACATAAAAAGTTACATTTAAGTACTCAATCTTAATTTTGCTCAATTTAAAGGTCTTGGATATTCTTGGTAAGCTCATCCATAACTACTATAAATAGGGAAGAGCTCAATGAGGCTCTCAGTGCAGCCTGATATCGATAGAAAATGCTCCGTATCTCCTCCTATCATCTTTACTATATTTTTAACACCCTTATACATATCCCTAATAACCTATATATAGGCAACATGAGCTCTCTTAGCTTATAAATACCTTCACATGATTTCTTTACGTACCATGTCATAAACCTTCTCTAAATCAATGAAAAATATATGTAGGTCCCTCTATTTGTCCCTGTAATATTTTATTAATTGTCTAAGGAGATGTATGGCTTATTTTATGGACCTCTATGGCATGAAAACTAAATTGGTTTTTTAAGAAAGGGGCACCCTTTCTTACTCTCTTCTCAATCACCCTCTTTTATAACTCTATGGTGGGATTGAGTAATTTAATGCCTCTATAATTGTTAGAACATTGGATGTCCCTTTTGTTCGTACAGAGGGATTAATGTGCTAAGACAAAATGAGGTGTATAAGCACCCATCATATTGAAAATGAAATCTTTCACTACAATATTTAAAGATAAAATTCTATAATTAGTCATATTATTTTAGAACTCTACACCTATGAAAGACAAAAGTTTCATATGTTGATTCGCTTTTAGAACTTCTTTCGAACATGACCAAGAGAACACCAATTCAATATTGTGCTATAAAATATGGGTCCAATATGGTACTACATAAGAATTTTTAATAACTTTTGATGTTTGTTTTGAACTATTTATAATTTGATCAAGCTCCTCTTTATATTTGCCAAACTTAAAAGTTTGTGTAATCTAAGTAATTGCTTAATTCCTATTATAAAAGTTTTAAAGACTATATAATAATTTTAAATACATGGGTAAACCTCTTATTTATAAATTAAATACAATTTTCTTTTAGGTGGTGTAGTTTATATAAAATGAAGGCTAAAAGTATATCAAAATTCTTTGATAAATGGAAAATTAAGAATGAGGGTCATTTGATAGGATTACGGTAATTACTTAAAGTTTAATTACTAAACATTTATATACATTGATAGAAATAAAAATAATATAATTAATAAATTGGTAAGATTTTGATTGTTAATAAGTACTCCCTTCTATCCAAAATGAAAATCATTTTAGAGGGATGCACACTTATTAAGAAAGCTAATGAAATGTTTGATATACCCTTATTAATTGCATGTTAACTGCCTTGAAAATGTAATCTATGTAATCAGGATGTGAGAGAAATTAAAGGGTAATTTTAGAAGTAAAATTATAAACATATATAAAAAGTCATGAACGACACTTATTTTGAATAATTAAAATCCATCTAAAATGACTTTCATTTTGGACAGAAGGGAGTATTAATTATTGTACTGTATATATTGCTAGTTTTCGCACATGTTAACAATGGTATTTTTTTTAATAATGGGAAAACCAAAACAGCTTACACTACAAGTTGAGGGATACAGATTCTCGACATAATCTCGAAGACGAAAGGGTGGCACCCAATGGGTAGATTTACAAAAGTGGTGGTTCCTAAATCAAAATGAGTGGCATAGTGTGCGAATCAGTCTGCACATTTGTTGCTCTCTCTATAAATGTGGTGATGGATAACCGTCTAGTTTTAAGTGAACAGTACATAAATACTCTGAACTAGGAGATTGAGAGCCATAGAATGACTAGCCGCGGACAAGAGGAGATTGATCACCGCAATTGAGTCCACTTCGAGTTCAATCCGACGATAGCCTAGGTTCCAGGTGAGTGTGAGCCCTGTATACACTCCCCAAAATTTCGCAGTCACCGGCGAGCACGTGCCAAGATTTTGGCTAAAGCTTCCAAGCCAATTGCTTCCACTGTCTCGAATGATGCCGCCTGTTGTGGTAGAGAATGGATGTCGTTTGCATGCTCTATCTGTGTTTAGCTTGACCTACTCCGTAGGGGGCTTGCACCATCCAATCAGTTGCGCATGTCTATGTTGATGGTTCGGGCCCACTCCACCTTGCCACATGGATGCTTGGTATAATTGACCTGCATAAGATAAAATAATAGAAATAGGTAAGGATAGCCAATAGAACTGCGTATCAAAAAGAGACCTATTACATCATATCCATAGGAACCAACAGGTAACACTAAACAGGATGGACCAATCGTGTGCAAAAACTTGGCGGTGAAATTGAAGATTTGTGGTGATCCATTCTTGGGCCAGCAGACGGAAAAACTCAGTAGTGATTATTTGCGAAAGAAAAGAGCTCCACACTTGTTGGGCTTTGCCACATTCACGTACAATATGTTGTGCAGATTCCTCGAGTCTATAGTGAGAACAAGTTTTATTCGTAGTGAGATGCCGTCAAATCCGATGCTGATTTGAGAGTAAAAGATCGTGAGCGATTTTTATTATATAAAATTTGTTCATGTATGTCTCGTAAATGATAATAGTTTCTGTTCGTCGTTCGTTAGGAATGTTCCTCGTTCATAATTTTCCTAACTTGGTTAATGTAAACCAAGAGATATATAGAGAGAAGTAGGCCTTCGTTAACCGTTGCCCCGATGAATAGACTTGCGCAGCTGTCGTTTGCTTCGAAGACAACTTCTTGTCATTCCTTTGGACCTTTCCCGGGATGACTCATGAGATCAAGCGTTCAGTACGTACGGTCCAAAATGGAAGCGGCAACAGATATTCTGATTCGGTTACAGTGTTTCTATTTTGCTTTACTGAATCTTATTCACCTATTTGGACGGGGTTGAGATAAATTTTTTGTGTGAATAAAATTAAACGACTGTCGTCTATAGTCTATTGGCTATTAGCCTCTAGGTCTGGACAACGAATTCTTACATTGCCATCATTACTGATTTATTCATCACGTATAATATAATTTAAAATAGTTTATTTTATAAGAGGAGGGAAGAAGACATGATTGAGGACAATGAATGACATTAAATGAATGCATTGTCGGATTGCTAGTAAATAGTTAATGCATTGTCGGATTGCTCATAAATAGCTAGGACCACTATAGTTTATATATATATATATATATAACAAAGAGTGAGTGTTCTTTCCTTCCACAAATTTTGAGGACACAAGTTCTAATGATTGTACTTGCTTGTCTTGTCCCTTGTATCCATTCCATTCCTATGGCTATGGTAACAAGCACTCTCCCTTTTTTTTATTGTATCGTGAACTAAATTTCAGCGATATTAATTATTAATTATTATAATAAGAAATTTAAAAACAAATATTTATTATTACAAACACTATTTTATAACCAAAATTATTAGATTAACAATACTAAAATAAAATCAACATTTGCCAATATTAAAAAAATAGTTTTTTTGTCTTTAATCCATATTTCGATCATATTTTAATTTTTTATAATTTTGTCATCTAATATAATCAAATAGTGTTAAATCAATATTGAAAATCACTTTTAAGTTGATATGAGAGCACTCGTTTATTTAATTTACAAACATGGATTTCAACAATTCGCATTTGAATCGAATATAGCAATATGTATGTTTATACTCAAGCATTTCAATATGTATCAGTATGACAAATCTGAAATAAAAAACATAAATGTCAAAGTAATTCTTACCACGAGCAAGTATAAATAGTATATAGTGTAAAGCATTAAATTTAACATAATTTTAAACTTGATAAGAGTAAAATACTCTGAATAGTTCACATAATTGACACATTTAGCGTCTAAGAGCATCTTTATATGGTCACATTTGATTGATATTTTAAAAATCGAACTGAAAGTTAAATCGATAAAATAAAATTTTAAAGTTTCAAAAGTTCAACCAAAATTACACAGTTATAAAATCAAATAAAATTAAAGAATTTGAAATAAATTATTTTTATCTATCAAAAAATTTGAAGTTTAATTTTAAAAAAAATTGTTAAATAAAAATTATTTGATTTATTTTAGTTTATAACAACTTATTAATTTATAAAAATTGATCGATTAATTAATAAATTGATCAATTTTTAATAATAAGAATTATTTAAATAAATTGAAAAAAGTTAAAAAGTAAATTTAAAAAAAGACAATTTTATATTTTATATTTAAACCAAATTTTAATCATTACATGCATTCATTCACCATGATCACAAACAAATGGACGCCACCCGCCTAACTCTATGCATTATTACAGATTGATAGCGTTTTTTTAAACTTCTTAAACTATATTCTTCCAACTCAAGCTCCATTCGATAACTCGATAGAGCTCTATGTATGTTGCCTTTTTATTCTGGTGTGAGTTCTTTCCTTGAAGGATAGGGTGTGAACGTTAGTAATTCTTTTCTTTTGTTTCACTGCGAAATAGTCTTTATTCACTGAACAACCTACATCAGAATAGCCTGACAACATTGATGATCCAGACACTACAATATTTTAGATTAGATGTTTTGGATACTACAACTTTATACTTAAGAAACGTAATACAGATGTTTTCATCTAAAAGATACTGTTGCAATGCGCAAGTCTATATAAAATAGTATATGTATTCATGATTTTGGCGTCTATTTAACTCACCATTCTATTTTGACTACTTTATTCAAAAGTTCTTGTTTTTGTCCTTCAGCTTATATTATAGAACATGTATAGTATACGTATCTGCTATGTTACTGTAGCATATTTTTGTTATTTTGTTTTCTTTCACTTTTCTATATATAGCAAATCACGAAAGTTTACCGTTTGGTCTTCCACGTACATCCAATAATTGTGACAATACACACACGAATAAAAAGACTTTGTCTTTCGCACCCTATTGAGAGTAAACAGACAAAATTTAGATAGAGAAAGCTAGCATTAAGAGAAAGATTGGAATTTCTGTATATGGGTACTCAAAAAACATATAAAGTTCAAAGATCGGGTGCTAGATCCTCTGCTACAATAACTTTCTCTCCTTTTATCTCCCCGTCTAAAAAACCAAAGAAATAATGGAAACATATACTATACATGCAGCTTTTCTTTTTTAAATAACTAAGGCAGAGGAGATCCTCTCAAACCAAACACATGTTCAAACCACATGTTGACAATTGTACAAATCAAGTGTTGATAGAAATAAGTACCCTCTTAATCTTATCCTTTATTGACTCTGATGGGTTTTTCTTCTTTAGGTGATTTTCTAGCTATTGTCTCATACTCATAGTGTGATTTCAAAATTCCAAATTGTCTTTGGTGTTATTGAAGTAATTTTCAATGTTATGAGTGGAATTATTCTTTCTCAACTCAAGTTTTTCTTTTAGTAATTTTTTCAAATAAGTTATAGTGATCTATATAACGTTTTAATGTGTTAAAAACACATGTTCTTGCATAAGCATGACATGCATCATGCATATATTATGACCTTGCTTAAATTTACACCTTTATTTTTATGTTATAGAATCAAATTTACACCTTTATTTTTATTCTATCATTTCCATATACTTGTATGCAGTTTAGCATTTAATATCGTTTTCTCATGTTTATTTTAAACAGTGTTTAGCATTTAATACTTTGTATGAATTGTTGTGATTGATGTCACTTATATATGATTACATTTAGTGATGGAAAGTTTGAACAATATGAATGATTCCAATGATTGTGTGGAAATAAATGAAAAAGATGAATATGGAATGATACTATAAAGATGCATTTAATCCCCTTGATGGTTGAAGAAGTGAAGAAAGTAAATCGAACGACTACTACATTTTCCAAATCTGGTTAGAAGAATATTAAGACAGGGCTTCAAACAAAATTCAATAAGGAGTGTACTGATATTTAATTGAAGAATAAGTATAATGGATTAAGGGTTAGATTAAAGAATTTTAAGAACTTACTCAAAGAAACATGAATCAGTTACAACTTTTTTACCGGTGAAGTTAATGCTACAAATAAAAGTTGGGAAAATCTATTTAAGGTAACATATGTCCTTGTTTTATTAATATATCATATTATATAATATTTATTTTCATGTTTCTTTTTCATCATTATAGGTGCATAAAATGGGTCACAGATTCAAGAAAAAAGGATGTAAGGAATTTTTAGACTTGTGTCATATATTTGGAGATATTACTATAATTGGTGTGCATGCACATCTATCAACTAAATCTCCATCGAATAATACAGAAGAGGAATATAGAAATGATGTTGATGAAGATTGCTCGTTTAATGAAAAAAAAGATCAAGATATACGTTCTCCATCTAAGAGAAAGAAATCTCCTAAGAATAAGAAGGAAAAGAAGAAACATTATAATATTGTAGAAGAGGTTTTGCTTATAACTGGTGGACAATAAAAAGGAAGAATGATTTACTAGAGAAAAAATTGGGTGAAACATCATCGATTGCATAGAATAGATCTCAAAAGTCTAACATAATGATGGAACATCTGAATTCCTTAGATGAATTAGGTGTTGACAATGTGTAATATGGAAAAGCTATGAAGGCTTTGCATGATTCTTCACTTTATAGGGATATTTTTATGAAGATGACAGATACAAAAAAGCTGGATTAGAATATGTTGCTTTAGTAATATTTTCACATTATTACGTATCGAATTCTTATTAATTTGACACTTTTAAATTAAGCATTATTCTATATTTTGAACATTTTAATTTTGTATTTTGTATGAATGTTTGACTCAATGTTATTTCTGTATTTTGTATGAATATTTTTCTATATTTGATTAAACCTTTTGATTGAATGTTTTATTAATTATTTAATGTTGATATTGTAGATACATAAATTTCTTTTCATATTTCGAATCAAATTCTGATGATGAACTGAAGAAGGCAATCATTATTTCTCTAGTTGGGAGAGAGAACAAATGTTTTTGTTTACAAAGAAACCATGTAGAACTTCTACTATACCAAGTCATGATTGGATATTATAACTTTGAATGGGAATTGTATAAGGATTTACGAAAACTTAAGAATAAGAAAGATAATTTTCTTGAGCTTATGTGATGAGTTGAAGAGTTTAGAAGGCTTAAAGGCAATAAGACATTTGACTGTGGAGGAACAAGTAGCAATTTCTTGATGACTATAGGATATAGTGAGATAACTAGAGTCAATATAGAACGCTTTCAACATTCAACCTAGAAAATTTAGAAGTACTTTTGCAATGTCTTGTATTCAGTTAATTATCTTGCAAAAAGAGTCATTACTCCACCATCCTTTACTAATATACCTCCTGAGATTCAACATAATTCAAAATTATTTCCATATTTTCAGGTAAATTCGTATAGTTAATTGCTATTTAAATTATATCCTTACGGTTAATAATTATTTTAATATATATCTAATTTTTAGGATTGTACAGGAGCAATAAATGCTACATATATTTGTGCACATGTTTCGACCGATGAACGAATACCATACAGGGGTAAAATAATTAATCCAACCTCAAATATTATGTGTTGTTAATCATTTGACATGCGTTTTACATATGTAATGGTTGGATGGGAAGGTATTGCAAATGACTCTTGAGTTCTTTTAGAAACAGTAACAAATTCAATGAATCAATTTTCTATATCTCCACAAGGTATTATACTATTCTAAATAAACATAGTAATTATGATTCATTTTTAATATCTTTTTTAATATTATATTCTTTATATGTTAGGTGAGTTCTATTTGGTTGATTTAGGCTACACCAATATTCCTGGATTTCTTTCGCCATACTGAGGTGAGAGACATCATTTGCGAGATTATATAGGAAGAGGACGACCTCAAGGTGCACAGGAATTGTTTAACTACAGACATTCTTTATTAAGAAATCTTATTGAAAGATGTTTTGGCGTTCTAAAAGCAAGATTCCCCATCCTTAAAAACATGTCGAGTTATAATATGAAGAAACAAAAATACATTGTTATTGCTTGTTGTGTTGTACACAATTATATTAGAATGTAGGACAAATCGATGAATTATTTGACAATTGCACTGAAAATGAAGAACAAATTAGGAAAAGTGAAAATGAAGATGCAAGTTTTCAAGCAGAGTATAACATCATTCCAACATAGCTTCAAGGTTTGTTTTATAAGCGAGATGAAATTGCTAGACAAATGTAGAATGAGTATATTAGTTCTAATTAATTTATGTTTCTTTTGTAAATGATAATACCATTATGTTTTCAAGAATTATAATGAACATCTTTTATAATTCTATTTCATTGCATGAAGATAGATACACAAGTTGATCGTCAACATTCAGACATTGCCGGATCACTAAGACAATAGCTTATCTAGAGCGTACTGTGAGTTAACCTAAATGTGTAAACTCAAATTTATATGATTATGTATAATCTATATGCTGAATATAAAATGTGAGAACAATTGAATGTGAAATACCATAATGAATATGAAATGTGTAAGCAATTGAATGTGAATTGCCGGACTTAGATCCGATGAAATTGATACGTGTGATAGGAGCTCCCAGGAATGAAACATGGCATATGGAATGATGCATCACATTGAAATGCATGATCAGATAAAGGAGTTATGACCAGCGTGACCAACGTGAAAAAGAGCTTTAAGATCAGGATTGTGCAAAAAGAGCCATAGGCTCAGTTATTAATGAGCCCGATATCTACAACGGATACAGGACAATAAATAGGTGCTCGGTCACAACAAAGCAAAATAAAATGGAGTCACATGTGCATTTGCATATACATCCTTATGTCTATCATATGATTGAATTATTGAATTGTTTGAAATATAGTTGAAAATTAAATGAGCATATGATGTGATATTCAATACTGGATGGTATGTAATACTTGTTGAATTGGGATATGACTTGTCTCTGTGTATCTGACTTGAGTGAATACATCGATGATGGTTCACTCACTGAGTTCGCAAACTCATCAAAATTGCAATGTTGATTTTCAGGCTTAGAGAAGATCTAGTTAGACTAATTGGACTATAGCTACTGCAATTGGACATGAGTTTGTGGTCAGGATCAGTTGTATCTGCAGATATCTCTAATCATTATACATCAAGAATAGCATTTCTCACGTATTGTCAAATGTATATGTGAACTCTGAAGTGTAATGACATTTGTGATTTAATAAGATTGTCAATGAAATGATTCAAAATGAATGTTTGAAATGCTTTTGATATGTGATGCCTTATAATGTGGTAATGCGATCGTGTTAACGTGTATACAATTAATGTGTAAATTATTCTAATTGTATTATTTTGCATATATTTTAATTAGCTACAATGATAATTAATTAATTTAACTAAATATAGTGGTTAAGGAACTTATAAACCGAGTGGTGGAGATTACAAGGGTCAATGATAGGATTATGGTGGCTAAGATTACTTTTAGCAATGTGGTTCTCAACGTTGTATGTGCATATGCACCTCAAGCGGGTTCAGACGAACAACAAAAACGTTTGTTTTGGGAGGCGATGGATGGGGTGCTGCTACAAGTATCTAATACGGAGCAGATCATCCTAGGAGGTGATTTTAATGGGCATATAGGGGCGGATTCAGACGGAGATATAGGAGCTCATAGGGGCTTCGAGTACGGCACTAGAAATGATAATGAGATTGCTTTATTAGACATGGCCATCGCGTATGAGTTAGTTATAGAAAATTCTTTATTTAAGAAAAACGAAGCGCACTTGGTGACTTTTCATAGTAGCACGACCAAGACGCAAATTGACTATCTCCTTGTTAGGAAAAGTGCTAGAACATGGTGCAAAGACTGTAAGGTGCTTCCGGCTGCATGCATATCGATGCAACACAAATTGCTAGTTTTGGATCTAGGTATTAAGGGATGGAGATCACAGTTTTTTTACCATGCATTGTCGTAAAATTAAGTGGTAGAGGCTAAAAGGGGACAGGGTGAAACAATTTAGAACTCATGTTCGGTCAAATTCAGCATGGCCTATGAGTGGGGATGCAAATCAGATGTGGGAGGGTGTAGCCTCCGTGGTGCGGGCAACTGCCACAAAACATCTAAGGGTATCCAAAGGGCAGGGGGGAGGGCGGATGGAATCTTGGTGGTGGTCGGAGGAGGTCCAGGGGACGGTTAAGGCGAAAAGAGAGCTTTTAAAGATCTTTCAGTAAGTACGATAGAGGAGGAGTGGGGTATTAATCGAGTAAGGTATAGAATGGAGAAACAGAAGGCAAAGAAAACTATCTCAGTGGCTAGAGGAGAAGCATATGAGACTATGTACAGGGAGTTAGATACGTTAAAGAAAGCACAAAAAATTTTCAAGCTAGCACGGGATAGGGCATGTAGAACGAATGATTTCAACCGAGTTTGTTGTGTTTGTGATGAAGCAAAACAGGTACTCACAGAGGCCCAAGCCATCAAGATGAGATGGCAAAGATACTTTTATGGCCTTTATAATGAAGAGATAGGGGGCAACATAGAGTTAGGTGATCCCTACGTGTCAGGGCATGTTCTTACCAGGCACTCTTAGGAAAGGGTCACGAGGGGTGAAATTACAAAGGTTTTAAGAGGGATGGGGAGCGGAAGGGCTATAGGGCCGAACGAGATCCCTATAGAGGTATGGAAGCGGATCGGTATTCAATGGTTAGTTCAACTCTTTAATGTTATCCTAGAGTCTGCCAAAATGCCATATGAATGGAGATTGAGTAGGGTGATCCCCTTATACAAGGCCAAAGGGGACATCTAACAATGTCACAACTATAGAGGCATCAAACTATTAAGTCACACCATGAAGCTATGGGAGAAGGTAATTGAGAAGAGAATCTGGAGAGTTGCCTCTGTCTCGGCCAACCAATTCGGTTTTATGCCTGGTAGGTCCATGACAGAAGCCATACATCTACTATATAAACTCATGGAATGCTACAGAGAACAAAATAGGGATTTACACATAGTTTTTATTGATTTGGATAAGACGTATGACAGGGTTCCTAGAGACCTCTTATGGAGGTGTGATACGGAAACCCCAAGAAAACAAGGTTCTTGAAACCCCTTAATCATATTGAATCAAAACCCTAATCTTTCTATTCTAAGAACATGCTAGATCAAACCCCAAATCATAAGTTTGAGACTTAATCCCAAAGAAATCAGAAATCAATTTACGTTGCAAGTACTTACTTACTGATGCAAATCAATTTCTTGAAGTAACCA
>JANZLC010000006.1:27924577-27935863 GCA_026413385.1 Erythroxylum gracilipes
TGAAAAGAATACCTCATAATATATTATTAACAAATCATAATGTTAATACATGAATCACAAATGTTCATTGGCCTAGGCCACACTACTAACAGTATATTCAAGGAGAGGTACCTTGGTGTATGCTATTTGCTGACGATATTATCCTAATATATGAGACCAAGGAGGGGGTCAATTCCAAGTTAGAATGTTGGAGAGATACGTTAGAATCGAAAGGGTTTAGAATGAGTAGAACTAAGATGAAATATCTAGAATGCAACTTTTCGGGAAACCAGATAGCACAGGAGGCAGCGGTAGCAATTGGTGATCACGTCATACCATAGAAAACGAGCTTTAAATACCTCGGGTTCATCATTCAAAGTGATGGTAATATCGATGCCGATATAGTATATCGTATTAGATCTGGATGGGTCAGATGGAGAAGTGCATCAAGGGTTTTATGCGACAAAAAGATTCCTTTAAAACTCAAGAGGAAGTTTTATAAAATGGTGATCCGTCGAATCATGTTATATGGGGTAGAGTGTTGGCTTGCCAAACGTAGACATACATGATAGTTGTTGGTAGCAGAAATGTGTATGCTTCAGTGGATGTGTAACATTATCAAGAGAGATAAGGTCCGGAACCGTGAGGTGAGAGATAGACTACAGGTAGCTAGTTTTACCGACAAGTTGAGAGAGACTAGGCTTAGGTGGTTTAGGCACTGCGCAGGAGGCCTTTTGATGCTCTGGTACGAAGCTGTGAGAGAATAACCCTTAGTGAATACAAAAGGAGAAAAGGGAGGCCTTACAAGAACTGGAGGGACGTGATCAAGAAGGATTTGGCCGCATTGGTCCTTACTGGGTAGTGGCTAGAAATAGAAAAGTATGGCGTGATCAGATAAGGGTAAAGGAGTAACCTTTAGCGTTCGCCAAAACAGTATAGTAGTTATGAGGAGATGTTGGTCGTGATAAGCAGATTATCACGTAGGAAGTCTAATTCTTCATCCGTTCTCCCTTTTTTGAGTGTAATTCTTGGACAAGGCTCACAGGTATTTAGATTGGCTTTCCCGGTACAGGTGTATGGGAACAATAGGATTGTCATACCTTTAGGGTCTCTGAACAAGGAATCCTATCCTAATTGGAGACAAGTAGAGTAAGACTTTGCAGCTTTTTAAGCACTCGTAGATTTGGACACCAGCAGGTATACCCTGTTATTTGTTTTTCATCTATTTAAGTATGTATTGTAATTTTTATTTACTTAATAATTTACTGTTCTAGTTTTACCTATTTTCTCTGTCACCTGCATCACTCTTAAATTGTCTCATTTGCATGTGAATTTATCGAAAACGGCCTTTCTACTACGTAGGGGTAAGGCTGCGTACTACCAAACCTCCTAAGACCCTGCTTCATTGTGAGATTTTAGACTGGGTATGATGATAATGATGATATATTATATTAAAACTATTAATATAAGAGTATAATTATAAAAATAGATTACAAAAATAGAAATATGACCATAAAATCAAATATGTTTTTGTTTTTAATTTTTTTATTACAAATCTCAACCACACCAAACAGAAATTAAAAATCACACAAAAAAAGAAGTGGAACCAAACAACTTCTTAGATATTTTGTCAAAAATAAATTAAGACGCTTAATTAAAATTTTAAAAAAGGTCACCAAATAAATTTAGGGCCACACTATGATTCATCTTGTCTTATACAAGTAAGCCATACAAACCAATTTATTACATTCGTCATTATATACGAGCATAACAAATTTTGTTAATCGATTTTAGCCGAAATTCAATAACAATTCTAATCCTTTTATTTGGATGATATTTATATTTATTTCTGATAATTATAATTATATATTTTTAATTTTATTTAAAAATAAGAAACTTTATTTCGTTATAATAAATAATAATAATGTAACTACTAAAAATAAAATTGTGTTTATTTATTTATTAAAAATAAAAAATAAATATTGATAATTTTTTTCATCGAATTATTATTAGCATTTTCTTTATTTCCCTCCTCTATAATTACACTATTGCAAGATCGTAGCCTGTAAACATAACGATCAAATTCTTCCATGTTTCTGGGAATGGGTTATTGATGTTTCATCAAACAATTTCGTACAAACAAGCAAGTATTTATGATTGATTTGGCCTAGCCTTATCTACCATCACCGAACTAATCTCTCTAAACAAGAGAAAAGTTGCGGGGACATGGCTGCTCTGAACACTAAGTGGATAGCTACCGCAGCGAGCATATGGATCCAGTGCAGTTGCGGCGCATCCTACACCTTCGGAATCTACTCCTCCGTTCTCAAGTCCAGCCAAGGCTACGACCAATCCACCCTCGACACGGTTTCTGTCTTCAAGGACATCGGAGCCAACGCCGGAATCCTATCCGGTCTCCTTTACTCCGCAGTCACTCTCGACGGTAATCGCCGTTTGGGTGGCTTCAGGGGGCCTTGGGTTGTCCATTTGGCAGGGGCTATTCAGTGGTTTATTGGGTACTTTTTGATATGGGCTGCTGTTGTTGGTTTGATTCACCGACCGCCGGTACCGTTGATGTGTTTGTTGATGTGGTTGGCGGCTCATGCACAGACTTTCTTTAACACCACGAATGTGGTGAGTGGTGTTCATAATTTTGGTGATTATGGCGGGACCATTGTCGGCATCATGAAGGTGAGTTCTGGTCTCTCCTGTATTTGGTTTCTTATGTTGTAAGTTGGTATTCATTTCGATTCACTAGATTGAAGCGTAGAGAAGGCGTTTCTTGAACACCCTTCTCCGAATAAGTTGATTAGACATATAAAGAAAGCATTTTTAAGGACACCCATATGCAAATAACTGCATAATCTGTTTGCTGAAGTTATCTCTTGAACATTTGTTCATTCCTTATTTTTCTTCGCTTTTTCCTTTTAATCCACTCGTAAAATAGATTGGAGTAATAGGGAAAACTTTTGTTGACGTGTTGACTGCAAATTCTAAAGGAAAAAGCATTTTTTTGCTTTGTCTGCAGGGATTTCTTGGCTTGAGTGGTGCAATACTGATCCAATTCTATGATACTGTATGCAAAGGCCACCCTAGTACTTTCCTTTTACTTCTGGCACTGACGCCAACGACAGTTTCTCTCGTGCTTATGAGTTTGGTGAGGAACTATGACACTAGCACAAGAGATGACAAGAAGCATCTTAATGCTTTCTCATCAGTGGCTCTGATTATCGCTGCTTATCTCACGATCCTCATAATTTTGGAGAACATTACAAGTTTGTCATTATGGGCACGTACAGCTACCTTCACAGTCTTGTTGGTTCTAGTTGCCTCACCTCTTGGGATTGCAATAAGAGCCCAGAGGGAGGAGTATGATAGATTTGCACAAGCTTTATTGGAAGGGAGTGGTTATAAACCAAATCCATTGATGTCTCCCAAGTTTTCTTCATCTAGGGGTCCTAGAAAAAATCCTGAACTACCCAGTGATGAAGGTCAAACTGGGGACTTTTCTAATGACGAGAGGTTGCCTGTTGCACAAGACATGAATCTCTTGCAAGCCATGAGCACTGGAAACTTTTGGCTGCTATTTATAGCTATATTTTGTGGATTAGGATCTGGTCTTGCAACTATAAACAATGTCAGTCAGATTGGAGAGTCTCTAGGTTACACAACCTTTGAAATAAATTCTTTGGTTTCTTTGTGGAGTATATGGAACTTTCTTGGTCGATTTGGAGCTGGCTTTGTTTCAGATATTTTCTTGCACAGACGTGGATGGGCAAGGCCCTTGTTCATGGCTATTACTCTGGCTGCCATGACGGTTGGCCATATAATTGTTGCTTCTGGTTTTTCCAAGAATCTGTACTTTGGTTCAGTCCTGGTGGGCATTGCTTATGGCTCACAATGGTCATTGATGCCTACCATCAGTTCTGAGATATTTGGAGTTGGGCATATGGGAACGATATTTAATACCATTGCAATAGCAAGCCCCCTTGGATCATACGTGTGCTCTGTGAGAGTCATTGGATACATTTATGATAAGACAGCAACTGACGAAGGCAACAAATGCTTTGGCACTCGATGCTTCATGCTGTCCTTTATGATTATGGGAGCTGTTGCTTTCATCGGGTTTCTTGTTGCTCTTGTATTGTTTTTTCGGACACGTAGGTTTTATGAGACGGTTGTGATCAAGCGCTTGCATCATTCTTAATGACCATGGGAGACAGAGGAGGGAGCAAGCAAGTGCTCAAACTACAAGAAGATAAACTTGGATTTTCATGTTCTTCTAGTAGTTGATACTTCTTTCATCTGTCAAACCTTGAGCATATAATTTCTTAACCAATCTTTTGTACCCTCGATACCTATCTGGGTTGGCATGTAAGCTATCATCGTGCATCAGTGTTTTGAAGATTCTTAACCCTTTTAATGTATTTCAAATTGGGTTTCTTGAATATGTATTTTTGGTATGAGAGCAACTGTGCGTGTTAAGTTGGAAGTTCAATTAAGGAAGTTTCTTCAACTCCACAATTTTACAGTTCTTGCAATACTTGATTAGCTATTTATTAAATTTCTGTGTCAAACTGGTTTCTACGATGACTCGGTTTATAGTATCCTGTTCACTGGTTTTCGAAGTGTTTGATTACGGTTTTTCTGGATTATAAATCGTAGAACAGTTCAGTTTGTAAATAACGATTAGAAGTTGGAAGACCGAAAGTTCCTTAGCAACACGAAGCTACTTTTAACCTTCATGGAGACTGGAGCTCGTATGTACTCGAAAAACAGAATTCAGTGTCTATCTGACGTCACTTTTAACACCTGGATAAACGTTGTCGTTTGGTCAATTCCTGAGTCATGACCCCATCCTCGAACTTCAGCAGCTTAATAGATAAATTTGTGAACTACTCCGTCAAGATATGACGTCTAAAAATCGGAATTTGTAAACGGAAAGTGAATTTGGCGACGAAAATGGAGAAACTGAAGCTGAATGTTATGCGTTTATCCATCCACAGTTGCAAGCATATGGATCCAGTGGTTACAGTCAATTAACACTGGACACCGTCTCTCTTTTCAAAGATATAGGTGCCATTATATCTTTCAAATTATGATTCCGTATAAATAAAGCGCACTAATAAATTCCAAAAAAAAGATAAAGAACCAAACTGAAAATATCAACTCAGAATACATACAAAATATTTATTTCTTAAAATAATTATATCAATAGTTATTTCTACACGATAGGAGGACAATAATTCAGGATAAAGAAACTCTAAAACTCCATTGTAATAATAAAGAAAGACGTGATAAAAACCCAATCTTTAAGCTTTACTAACACTTCCAGCATTGACTCAAATCAAATTTACGAAAAAAAAAGAATTCCTCCGTACCATACAAAGCTAGTTGAATATGATTAGTGAAAATATTGTCTCTAATTTTTCGAAGTGTTCAAATTCACTGTCGTCTTCATAGGAACTGTTCACTAGGACGTGATAAAGCCTTTTTATAGTTTTCTTAAAACGTAAATTCTTTTAACGAGTCAGAAAATTCCTATGCTTACAAATGATATGAGCAATATCTCAAGCACTGAACACCATTCGAACTAGGGGCCAATTAGGGTCAAAACTAATAACTCCCAAAAAAATAGACTTGATGTAAGGAGAATTTGATTTTTTTTTACATTATAAATGATTTTGAAATCAATAATTTTCACATATTTGGATTCAATGAAGAAGACATGATATCTTTTTTGCGTAGAAAATAAAATTAGTTTATCTCCCCTTCACCCTTTCTTTTCTCTGTACGCTCTTTCAGATGGATATTTGAGGTTGTTCTTAAAAATGTATATAAGAGGGCAAAGAGAGGACCAATTTTATGTGTACCTTTCTTTTAATCTGATACGTCCATCAATTATCATTATGTCATTAATTAACGGATGATATTTTTCTATATTAATAATTTTCCTAATAAAATCAAATTGAGTAGTTATACCTAAATGAGAAGTTACTAGCCTCAATCCCTAAGTTTTAGGCCATTTGGAAAATTGCCTTAGGACAACTTCCAACAATCTCCCAATTGGCCTAAAATTAGATGAAACTAATGCATAAGTATGATGCATTTACAATTAAGCACCAAAACTCATCCAAAAAAAATCATAATTATCTAAATATGATAAAACACTAAATGTGGGTTATGGCAGTTGTCTATTTATTACATAGTATACTCACATTCATATACCACAAACACCAATGTTTTACCATACTAGACCTATGAATGACAAATAAATTTCATTATGGTCCACAGTAATATTTCTAGTAACTTTGAGTTCATTGATATGTTTCTGATATACACCACTTATTGTTTCTAGTTGCACATAATTGCATTCACATAAACAATAAGTGGTGTATATCAGAAACATATCAATGACACAATGCAATTATGTGCAACTAGAAACAATAAGTGGTGTATATCAGAAACATATCAATGAACTTAAAGTGTCAACTTCATTAAATACATCATTCAAAAGGACAACCAAGTCCCATTTTTTGTACATGTTCTTTAAATGTCTTTGGTTGTAAATCTTTAGTCAACAGATCTGCTATCATGAAATATGTTCAATAGATACTCTTTGTTTCTGAACCTCCTCCTTAATGGAAAAATATTTTAGCTCCATATGTTTAGCATCTCTTGAGTATTTGTCGTTTTTTGAGAAGAATACTGCTGCAAAATTATCAAAATAAAATTTCAGCAGCTTAGTAATGGTGTCGACAACCCCAATTCTTGAAATAAAATCCCGCAACCATAATGCATGTATTATGGCTTCAAAACATGCCACAAATTTTGCTTTCATGGTGGATGAGGCAACAGATTGTTTAACACTTTTTCATGATATTGCTCCTTTGGCAAGAAAGAACAAATAACCATAAGTTGACTTTCTGCTGTCAATGCATCTAGCAAAATCTGAATCTGAGTATTCATTCACTTCTAAGTGATTAGATCTTCTTTACATGAGTATGTAATTCTTTATGCGATAAAGATATCTTAAAACTTTCTTTGAAACTTTCTAATGATCAATTTCAGGGTTACTTTGATACCTGCCTAGCATTCCAACTGTAAAACTAATATTCAGTCTTGTACAGGTTTGCGCATACATTAAACTTCCCATAACAGAAGCATAAGGAATTAATTCCATTTGCTTTCGCTCTATATCATTTTGCGGATATTACGTAAGATTAAATTTATCTCCTTTTTGAACCGGAACAATTCCAAAAGAATATTTTTGTATATTAAACCTCTCTACAATTCTTTCAATATAGGATTTTTTAGATAATCCCAATAGTCCTTGTGATCTATCACGAAAAATTTGATTTCTTATCACATAGGATGCCTATCCCATATCTTTCATTTCAAAATTCTTTGAGAGACAATCTTTTGTCTCACACAATATACCCAAATCATTAATCACAAGTAAGATATCATCAACATATAAGACTAAAAATAAAATTTTTCTTCCATTAATCTTTCGGTTATACAATGATCAACAATTTTTTTTTTGAAACCAAAAGAGGTGATGGTATCATTAAACTTAATATACCATTGCCTAGAAGCCTGTTTGAGTCCATATATTGATTTCTTAAATTTATACACCATATGACCTTTTCTTTCAATTGAAAAACTTTTCAGGTTGATCCATATAAACTTCCTCTTCATGATTTCCATTTAGAAAGGTTGTTTTCACATCTGTTTTGTTTAACTCTAAATTAAGATGAGCTACCAATGCCATAATAATATGCAATGAGTCTTCCTTTAAGACAAGTGAAAATGTCTCTTTATAACCAATGTCATCCTTTTAAGTATATCCTTTAGCAATAAGTCTAGCCTTATATCGCTCGATATTGCCATTCGAGTCAAGTTTGGTCTTGAAAACCCATTTACACCCAACTTGTCTGGAACCCTCTGGCAATTCAACGATATCCCAGACTTTGTCATCATTTATGGATTTTAACTCTTCTTTTATGGCATCAATCCACTTTTCTGAATCAGCACATTCTATGGCTTGTGAAAATGAAACTGGATCTTTATTAATGCCAATATCAAGATCTGATTCTTGCAAATAAACTTCATAGTCACTTAAAATAGCTGATTTCCTTATTCTTTAAGATCTTCTCAAAGATATTTTGTATGACTCATTTGCTTCAGATCTGTATGAGTTTGTTTCTTCAAGGGATATTTCATCGTTCAAATGTTGCTCATTGTTGTCAATACGTTCTTCAACAATTTGAACAACACTTGGAACAACAATGGACGAAGGAACAAATATAGATAAAGGAACATTTATCTTTAATTCCTTTATGTCCACAGTTCGTTGTTCCTCACTCCCACTAACTTCACCATTTTCAATAAATTTTACTTTACTAGTTTCCATTATTCTTGGATTATGGTTTAGACAATAAAATATATACCCTTTAGATTTCTCTAGATATCCAATAAAGTAACCACTAACAGTTCGAGAATCTAACTTTCTTTTATGTGGAATATAAACTCTTGCTTCTATTAGGCAATCCCAAATATGTAGGTGCTTTAAACTAGGTTTCCTATTTGTTTATAACTCAAAAGGAGTTTTGGGAACTGCCTTATTAGGAATCCTGTTCAACAAGTACATGGTTGTTTTTAGCGCATACTTCCACAAGAATTTGGGTAATAATTACTTACTCATCATGCTCCTAACCATATCCATGAACGTTCTATTATGCTTTTCTGCCACATCATTTTGTTGAGGTGTGTATGGCATAGTGTATTGTGCATATATGCCACGTCGTTCAAGAAGTTTAGCAAATGGACCTGGACATTGTCTTGTTTCATCATATTTTCCATAATATTCACTATCTCTATCAGATCTTATGATTATCACTTTCTTGTCTAATTGCCTTTCAACCTCATTAATGTATACTTCTAAAGCATTCACTGCTTGAGATTTTTCTTTAAGCAAATAGACATATCCATAACGTGAAAAATCATCAATAAAGATGATACAATACTTTTCTCCACCAAAAGATGAAGTATCAAAAGGTCCACATACATCAATGCGTATAATTTCACTTACAAGCCTCTTAACAAAGCATTAAATTGAATTAGGTATCATATTCCAAACAAAAAAAATACTTAAAGGACTTTACAATTCCTAAATCTTTTCAAAATTTCATATGAAATTAGAATTTTAGTAAGTCCAGATAGACCTTAAAGATAGATACAGAACTGATGTTACTATTCCATTTAGACATTATAAATGGAATGTGATGCCTCTTGGATTAATGAATGCTTCTTTTAAATCCCAAAGGATAATGAATGAGATATTTACCCCATATTTCAAATTTCGCATTGTCTACATAGATGATGTCCTAATATTTTTCTCAACATTAGAGTAACATTTTAAACACATGAAAACGCTCATACATGTCATCAAGAAGAATGCGTTAGCAGTTTCAAAAGCAAAACTTAGTCTTTTTCAAACTAAGGTTAGGTTTCCAAGACACTATATCCACAATGGCACAATCACACCAATTGAGAGAACATTAAAATTTAGCAATAAATTTCCCAATGAGATATTTGACAGAAAACTATTGCAAAGGATTTTAGGTAGCCTAAACTATGTTATGGAATTTTATCCTAGCCTAAATAGGCTCTGCAAGCCTCTTCACGATAGATTGAGTAAAAACCGTTGGACTAGAGAACACACTAGCTTAGCTTACCAAAAAAAACAAAAATTAAAGAAATGGTAAAAGACATCCTTATCTTATATATAATTAAGGATGGCGATCCGACCCAACCTAGCTTGGCCTTGGCCTGAAGTAAACGTCCGACTCGTGGCCCAACCAAAAGTGATAAAACGACATCGTCTTGTCAAAAATGACATCTTTTTAATTAAAAAAATGATAAATCAGATCGGGACACAGGTTGGGTCATGAATCAGCCTACAATTAGGCTGGAAGGGTCCGAACCCATTTCCATCCCTGCATATAACTGACCCCAATGCATTTAAATGTATAAAAACATATGCTTTTGATCAAGGATACAGAGGTATCTTAAAACTAAAATCAATGATAAAGAGCAAATTACATAAAATAGTTCGCGACATTGGCATCTCACTCAAAATAATTATTCAATGATTAAGAAAGAGATGTTGTTTATTATTTTGTAGATATGAAAGTTTCAGTATGATTTATTGAATTAACAATTTCTTCTCTGTATTGCAAATATGCCCAATAAGTTATATCGAAAGATGTTCAAAATATTGCTTTAAAACAATTTTTTCTAAATAGCAAGCTATTTTGAGCTTTTTTATTAATTTGATATTAGTTTACTAAAAGTGAAGCAAATTCTATCCCTAACTTTCTAATTAGAGAAATTTTGCAATATACAAAATTATTTTGAGAACTACTCGTTCACTTAAAGACAACAAAAGCCCCAAAAACCATCACACCTTATCTCCTTCAAAGCTCATGACTGAACACCCACAGAAAACTTAGAAATAAATCTTACAAAAGTAAAAGGCAATTCCTTTTCTACCAAAAGACCAAGGTGAGGCTTTAAAGGCCTCATTAATGATCAACTTTTCAGATTGGTCACAACATTTGTCAATCACCTCAGAATTAGCAATAGCTCTAATGCATTTCCTTAAAGAAAGTCCTTAAAAGAAAATTGACCAAAAATGGTTATTGAAAATGCAACAAAAAATTTATTTTACATTAATCAAAATTAGAAGAAGTTTTACCAACAAAGTTTTCAAAAGTTTTACAAATTTCAAAGCAAAGAACTTTTCAAATCAATTATTTAAATAAAGAGAATTTTTTAAATATTTCAACAATTGAATGTGGGTTTTACATCTTAAATCCTTTTGAAGTGATTCACAATATTTTCCCTAAAAAATGGCATTACAAGCCTTAGGATCTTTCAAAGCCCCATGATTAATGTTTATATATTCTTAAAGAAATTGAATGTATGAAAATTAAATACAACTTTGTTGAGCTTGATAAAACATTTCCTACTTAGTGTATATGTAAAATCAATATAGTGATTCACCTAATGGACTGAGGACTAGAGTTATGGAAAACCAAAAAAATTGAAGTTTGATTCTCAACAATCCCACCCTATTGCACAACCTACAGTTACTATATGTGTAACATCCCACCCCTACTGGAAGGGTAAAATAGTAAATTTGGCATAGGATGAGATGGATCGAAATGACTTAGGACTGCTCATGCATAATAGGATTGGTACACAGTACCAATGGTGCACATGAAATTATTGTACATGCAT
>JANZLC010000006.1:27957275-27983414 GCA_026413385.1 Erythroxylum gracilipes
AATACGCCCATTTAATGAAAATTTAAACTTGTTGAATAAGTTTATTAATTGAAATTTAAAAAATGAAAAATAAAAAAAATATATATAGCGGGTAACCCGCGGGTCTACCCATACCCGTTTCTATAAATTTACCCGTGACCCGTACCCGTGTGACCCGTACCAATACCCAGACCACCCGCCCGTTTGCCAGGTCTAATCCCAGCAATGCCATACTGCTTGACCATGATTAGTTTGACCCAAGTTAGTCTTAGGGTATTCCAATGCGACATTATTTCGACAGTTTTCTTGTTCGCTTCAGATGTCGGATTCGTTTGTTTTGCTTTTCGCTTTTGTTTCCGTTTGCCTTTCATTTGTTTGCACGCGCGTTTGTTAACTCCGCTTTTAATTGCATCCGTTCTTTCGCTTCCGGGCCTGTTTGGCAAATGGTAGATTACATTAGTTGATAGCTGATTTTATTAGCAGTTAGTTGATAGTTGATTCTATCAGTTGATTTGACCAGTAAATAATATTAGCTGTTTATTAAAGATGTTTCGTAAAATTAGGTGTTTAATATTAGTTGTTGATGTATAAAATAACTTATAAGAGCATGAACCCACATCACTGGACTGTTTATCCATCTTGCTTAGATTTCATTTTATATTCAAATTGTTTTGTCTCTTTTGTCGTTGAGAGTGAAAGGCTAGTAAATTTCGGATGTACGGGGTAAGCCTGTTAGTTTGTGTTAGCTTTCAAAGCCTTTCCTCTCAATGTTTTGTTTTATACGATAGTAATGATTACTTAAAAAAAAACTTATAAGAGTATGGTTTTTTTAAAAATTAGTATTTAGTTAAATATTTTAATAAAAATTTAGAATTTATATTTTTAATTTTACATAAATTAAGTTTATAATTTTAATAAAAATATAATAATAATAATAAATAAATAAATAAATAATTGAGAAGAAAATTATTACGTAGTTCGGTGATTTTTTAAAAACAAAAAAAGGCGGTGCCTACGAGATTTTACGTAGCCTTGTTCTTCAAAACGCACCGTCCCCTGAATGATGCTGCATTTTAACCCATATTTCTAGAAGTAACGCATCCATTCCTCTTTGCGGGAGCTAGGGTTTCTCCGGTGTTCTCTGCAACGGAAATCAGTAGTCAACAAGTCAATCAATCATGGCCAATCGCACCGATCCGTCAGCAAAGAGTATAAGGGGCACGAACCCTCAAAACTTGGTGGAGAAGATTTTGAGGTCGAAGATTTACCAGCACACCTACTGGAAGGAGCAATGCTTTGGCTTGACGGCAGAGACTCTAGTCGACAAGGCCATGGAGCTCGACCATCTCGGCGGTACTTACGGCGGAAATCGCAAGCCCACCCCTTTCATGTGCTTGGTCATGAAAATGCTCCAGATCCAGCCCGAAAAGGACATTGTCGTCGAGTTCATTAAGAACGACGATTACAAGTTTGTTTTTCTTTATCTTTCTCTTCTATGTCTATTTTATGTTAGTGAATGTTTACCAATGATCGAATTGGAGGTTTAGGGTTTTTTTGTTTCCATTAGTTTTGCTTTAAGGAGGATGAAAAATTATTTCCTTGGATTTAGGTGATTCTTTGGTGGGGTTCGTCAGAAAGCGTTTTTCATTCTTACGTTTATGCGCTGTTTAACATCATAGAATCCAGTAAACATGTAGTTAACAAAATCTCTGATCATTTATGTATTTTGCAGTTCATTTCTTTTTGTCTCTTATAGTTCTTATAGTTGACATCTGCTGTTTGGATGCAGGTATGTGCGTATACTTGGTGCATTTTATCTGCGCCTTACGGGGACTGATGTTGATGTATACCGGTACCTGGAGCCTTTGTACAATGACTATCGAAAATTAAGGCAGAAATCTGCTGATGGAAGTAAGTTCTTGTGCCATTTTCATTTTAACTCCTTTTCTCTCTCTATCTATTCCTACTTCTTCTTGAGAGTTTTTTTAAACTATGAATATATTGTTTTCCTTTTATTATCCTTAACTGTTTAACTGGATTCACTAATTATGTATCTTTTGCACTTATCAGGATTTGTCTTGACACATGTGGATGAGGTTATAGATGAGCTCCTAACAAAAGATTATTCATGTGATGTTGCTATGCCTAGAATTAAAAAAAGGTGAGGTCTTATATCTCTATTCTTAGAGGTTTAAACAGGATTGAATCATCCTGTGATAGGCCTCTAATCACTTATGCACGAGGGAAGTCATGTGCACAGTAAACAAGTCGATTTATTCTCTGATTTTATTTGTTAATTTCATCTTGTTACGAGTCATGGGTCTAGTGGCTAAAGTCTAGGGATAGTGGAGGAATAATTCAAGTATTTTATTTTAATTCAGATCTGTTATTATCAGAATAGGACACGTAGTTAGTGGTTTCTTATTTTCAGGAGTCATCGGTTATTTTGCTGTTTATAAATATTAGGTCGTGTAAGCATGATGGATTCATGACATAATTAAATTCAGAGTTATTTTCCCATCGGAGATTCTCCTTGGCTACTGGTTTTTCTAGAGTGAGATCCTTGCTCATAGAGAGATTAGTAGATTATTTCTTTCCCTATTTTCCTAAATTCGCAGCTCCTACTATCCTGTAACAAATATATACCATGCTGCTTCTTTTGCTTAAGGATATGTGATTCCTGAGTCGTGGTTGAGTAGGTTGTTGTTTGCTTTTTGGCTGAAAGTTCGGTTAAATGCAAGCTTTTTCTTCCTTGATGACTACCAGACTTCTGTGAGCACTTTAATATGATACTCTTTTCTAATTAACAGATGGAATCTTGAATCAATTGGTACACTTGAACCTAGAAAGAGTGTCTTGGAAGATGATTTTGAAGAAGAGGAAGAGAGAGAGGATAATGAGCAACTTGATGAGATGGAGAATGGTGTTGATGATAAGGTACCCTTTCTTCATGCAAATTGATCTTTTTCTTGTCTCATTTTTTATAAATTTGATGAGAATTTGATTTACAAACATGATTATGGAATTCTGAATAGGATTACTACCACGGGAGAAGCCCTGTAAGGGAAAGGGAAAGGGAAAGGGACAGGGACAGGGACAGAGACAGGGACAGGGATAGAAGACGCGATAGCCATAGATACAGGTAAGTTCGCTTTGATTCTTGCTGACTTTTTCTTGTCTTGCTGCATGTCTATTTGGCTTAAAACTGGATTATTGTGTTGTGGTTTGTTAAGATTCTTAAGAATATTTATTGTTTCCTATTCTAGGACTTTTAAGTATTTATAGGCCTGGGCCCAAGTAGAGTTAGAAAAGGCCTAGGCTTGGTTCAAAGTCAAAATGGGAGATTTGACCTGGCTTTCTGTCAATCTTGGGCCTAGTTAAAAGAATTTTGGGCTTTAGCTGGGCTTCAGGATTGGGAGCATTGACTCAAAGCCTGAATTCTGTTCCAATCTGGCCAGTTGCCAAGCCTAGACTGAAGCTCAGGGTCAACAGGTACAGGTCAAGCCCAGTTTGGTCCGGTTCAGGCGTGGGTATTTGCACCTGATCATGCTTGAGCTTGACAAATTTTTTTGGGCCCGATTTGACCGTGTGTGTCGGCATGCCTAAATAAGTTTGTCCAGGTTCGGGCCTTGGGGGGTATGCTCAGCTAGTCTGCTTGTTGCCCTGCCTAATTTATATGACCATATTTATGTAATGATTTATATGGGTTTAGCGAGTGCATCGGAGATCTTGTTAGTCAATAGTGTTATTGGAAGAAGAAAAGATGACAGAAGTAAGAGATAATCATAAAAGTTAAACAATCTGATCGATCCTGAACAAAACTCCAACACACATGTATTCCTGTCTTTTTTCTTTAAGATGGTGGCGTGTGTGTATTGTTGACACTTGGAAGCTCGCTTTTTTCCTTTTGGTTCTAAGCTATTCATTCATATGAAATGTACAACTAATTGATCTTAACTGTGGCATTTAAAGCCATTGTTACTTTTAAACAGCTTCCTATATTAATTCTGTGATCCTGCCAGGTTTCTCTGCACTGGCAGTGTGCAGTGAGAAGTATGATGGATCAGACATCTTTGATTTAAGTCTGTTTTCATGCTGTCTTTTTGTCGTTAAAATCTGTGAACTATATACACTGGAGTTGCTAACGAGTGTCACTGCCTCATTTATGTGGGTGGTGCTAGCAATTCAAGATCTTTGATATCACTGTGTCCATTTTGAGCGTTTAACTTTGCACATTTTCAAGCAGATCAATCAGAATTGTCTTTTCCCTCCCCTCATTGCATCGTGTTGATGAATGATGTTTTAGATGTTGCCTAATCTTTTTCCCCTTTGTTCAGGGATCGAGACTATGATCGGGATTATGATAGAGATTATGACAGGGAACGTGGACGTGGGCGGGATAGGGATAGGGATAGGGATAGGGATAGAGACAGGGATCGGGATCGGGACCGTGATAGGGACAGGGATCGATACCGCCTAAGAGAAGAAAAGGATTATGGACGTGAAAGGGACAGAGAAAAAGAGAGGGAAGGTAGGGAGAGGGACAGGCGAGATAAGGACCGCAGACGGAGGAGTCATTCAAGGAGCCGAAGTAGGGATCGCAAGAGATATGGCCGCAGCAGCAGTCCTAAGAGGCGTGATGATGGAGCAGAACATCCAAAGAAGAAGAAGGAGAAGAAAGAAAAGAAGGATGATGGTACAGACCACCCAGATCCAGAGATTGCAGAAGCTAATAAGCTACGAGCTGCCCTTGGGTTGAAACCATTAAAGTGAATCTGGCAAGATGACTACAGTTCTTAGCTATGCATGTAAAACTGTTTGAATCTAATAAGATATTTGGTGTGTTAGATTCTTACTTCATCTTGTTCAATTTTTAACGTAAGTTGCACATAACAGCAGTGACATTTACAAAAGAAAAAAAAACACCCAGCGATGCTCTTGTACACTTGTTGAATGAAATCACTCAATTTTGGTGAGGCCGTGAACTGTTTTAACTGTCAACGGGAATTCAGACAGTGAAGATGTGCCGATTTAGAGTTATACACTTCTCGTGAAAGCTTTGAAATGCTAAACATTGGAGTTCCAAAGTTGAAGGGGTTGGATGTATGAGATCAATTTATGCGTGCTGCTTGTATTCAACCCAACAAATAATGTTCAAATTGTGATCTTTAAAATGTTTATGTACTCTAGCATTCTTCTGGAGCAAGTATGAAAGAGATTAGCTCCCTCTACTGGCACGCGGCCGCATCAAATTAGTCAATCAAAATTGATCGATCTCACCTAAGAAGCCGGCAACATTATGATGCTAACTACGAATTTTCAAGGAATAAAAAGTAACCGATTGAATGTTACTAACAAGACTTACTAAAACGATGAAAACTTTTTATTATCCCATCCCATCCCATCCCATCCCATCCCATCATTGCCAACCCAAACAACCCGTATAACAGCTATATAAGGATATTCCTTGTTGATGTACGATGGACACGTATATATTGGTTGTGACAACAATTAGTGAAATGTAGCGTTAATTGTAGTTTGTGACAATGGCACCATTTTTGTCTTCTTATTCTCCATTCCTTCTTTTTACTCATTTTCCTGTAACATTGCCTCTTCCTTGAAACCTTATCGACAAGCTTGACCTCAGGGAACCTCTTATATAATTCGAACAAGATTTCTCATGTTGCTTCTTCTCGTGTTCGATTCGACCATTGCCTTAGCACCAATGTCATTGTTCTAGAGTGACGTTATATCATTCTTCTATCTAAAATTGCCACTAAAAGGTTTGCAGAAACAAGCTCTTGGTCGAACATGTACTTACTCTATAAGTTGGGGAAACATGGAATGTGGGGTAAATTAATGACTCAAGGGGAAGTTACAACTTGTATGCCACCTTGTCAAATTTTCAAGAATTTGATACAACCCATAAGTTAGAGGAGCAATTATATGGTAAGTCGTTCCTTGCAGGGAATGTTGCCTGTAAGGTCAGAGTTTAAGGAACACTTACTAACTCACCTCAAACTCCCTCTCGATTCTTCTTTTGTCAACTTCTTGTTTCATACAATGTTGGGCTCTCCTTGGATGAAATTTGGCAATCTTGAGGGCTGTTTCCTTATTAATCATTGTTTGATCCACCTTGAATACCTTGGAGTCCCTTGCAAAGCAGGGCATGTATACTAGAGGATCGTAGCTATGGAGGATTTTGAATGGTGATGAGTTAATGGTCAAGTCATAGTTGGTGTTATACCACCACTCAGATATCCAATCAACTCATTTATCGGGGTCTCCGCAAAAACAACAAAGGTAGGTTTCTAAAATCTTATTGACAACTTGTATATGTCCGTCTGATTATGAGTGATAAGAGGTTGAACACTTCAAATCAATCCTTGCAATGCAAATGTTTCCTACTAGAACAAACTTAAGAAGATGAGGTCCCTATCACTTACAATCATCTCTAGTATCCTATGAAATTTGAAAATATGACTGATGAACACCTGAGCAATTTCGAAGCTCGTGTATGGATTTTTAATGGCTACAAAATGGGTGTTTTTACTAAAACTATGAAATACTATAAAGAGAACTGATTTACCTCTAGAGATTGGTAAACTCTCTATAAAATTCATGTTAATTTCCCTCCAACATTCCTTGTGCATAGGAAGAGGCTAAACTAACACTGGGTTAGTTGTATTATCATGTTTATTCCTCTAGCATATTATGCACTTTTTAAATGTAATTCATGACATCCTTCGTCGGATTTTTCCAAAAAAATATGTTTTGTAGCCTCTTAATGGTGATTGTGATGCCTTAATTTCCACCTTGAGGGCTATCATAAGTTATGAATATTAACTTCACCTTCAGTTGCTTATCATTGCTGATCACGAACCTTCCTTTCTAAGTAATCCTCCCTTCTATTCATAAGCTCCCAAGGAGATTTACTTTGCTTCCATCCTTTTAATGAGATTCTGAATTGTAGCGTCGCATCGCCATCCTTGCTTAACCTTTTCCATTCATTCAATGTGTATTAGGGCTACAATTATGGTCAAATAGATCAATGTTGGCTACACGTGATAAGACATCAACTACCTTATTCTCTTTTCCACTTTGATATATTACCTTGTTATATCTCATCAACTTAGGTAGCCAGGTTTGTTGGAATGGAGTCATAATCCTTTGCTCAAATAGATATTTTAGGCTATAATGATCGTTCTGTACTCTAAACTTCCTACCATAGAGATAGTGGTGCCACTGCTTGATAGCCTAAACAATTGCCAAGAATTCCTTTTTGTATGTGGAGAGCCCCTGATTCTTTTTTGCTAATGCTTTACTTAGGAATACGTTGGGGTGTTTGTTCTGCTAGAGTATCATCCTAATGCCCGTTCTCCTTACTTTTGCTTTTATTGTAACATACTATGAAAAGACTTCACTAATGGTGCAAAAATAAGAGCTTCCTTAAGTTATTCAAAGGCCTCTGCTATTGCTTACCCCGCTCCCACTTCATCTCATTTTATTTCTTTAATAATTTAGTTAAAGGCTTATCTATTACACCGAAGTGGCTTATAAAATGCCTATAAACTACTAAAATCCCCTTAATTCTTTGAATGAATAAAGGATAGGCCATTCTTGAATCATTTTTATTTTCTAGCATCGAAAAATACTCCAGAAACAGATCAAATACCCCAAAAATAGATCTACTTACTTTAATGAACAAACTGATGGTTATGTAAGGTCTACACGTCTTTTTTATGAGGATGCTTCAAGTGTTGTAGAAAGGAACAACTGTAGACGAAGATACCATTATTGAAGACTAGAATGAATTTCCTAAGATATGATAGGAACACCTCATTAATCATGGGACTTTATAAGGTTAATGGTGCATTCAAACGGCATAACCAAGAATCGCAGTGACACTCATGAGTTCTAAAGGTAGTCTTATCTATATCCTCCTTATTCATCCTGATTTGATGATACCTTGATCTCAATTTAGAATACTAGTTGGAGCCATAGAGTTCATCATGTAACTCCTTATTTAGGGGAATAAAGAACTTATCCTTGACAGTTTGCATGTTTAATTCTTAGTAGTCAGTAGACATCCTCTAAATCTTATCCCTCTTTAAGCCAACAGCACAAGTGAGGCATAAGGGTTGATGCTTTGTTTGATGAATCCATGCCTTATTAACTCCTACATATCTAGGTTTTGCAATTGGGCTCAAGCTCGAGCTGAGCCTGGGTAACCTGTTAACTTCAGACCAATCAGGGCTAGGCTCGAGCATAACAGTCTACCCAAGCCCAGCTTAACGGATAAATACAAAACGATGTCATTTTGAAAATATTTTATAAAAAAAATAAGTTGGGTTGGGTCGACCAAGGCCTAGTCAACCCGACCCATTGCCACCCCTATAAATATCCCTTTTAATTATGTTTTTTTGCTCTCCAAAATGCCTAAAAGGTTGAATGCTCACAAGCTCCATTCCTTCTTGTAATCTAATTCTATGGTCATGAGATCTTTTAGGTGGAAGTTGATCTGGCTCTTTAAACATGCCTCCAAATTATGTTGCTAACCCACTCAACTCATCCAAGTTACTTCCTCCAATTTTAATTATTGTATTTGCATTCAATGGGACATGATAGTTAGAGCATGTATAGACTTTTATCTTTAGTTTTGGGATAGCATATTAAAAAGTTTCTAATCTTTTAATATTTTTCAATACAGTACTTAAGATTTTAAAATTTTCAATTAAGTGACCAACTTTTTAAAAAGTTAATAATTCAGATTAAAAGATTATTTTTGATGATGTGACATGTCTACTAAATTTCACATGGATGTCTATTTATTAGCCACATTAGCAAAAACTAATGTTTTGAATTGAATTGTTAAAGTTTTAAAGATTACTCACTCAATTGAAAATTTTTAAAGCTTATAAAATAAATTGAAAAAAATCTCAAAAGGTCAAGCATTTTAGTTTTGGTAATCTCTTTATTTTTGTTGAAAACCTTGTTGAACCCTTGCTTAAGATCACCTTGGTAACTTTGTAAAGATTTTCTATTAATGTAACCATCTTCTTGCCCCATTTAAACTTTATTTTATAAGTCCTAAAATTGATAACACCTTATTAAGTGTCACTAACCATTGTATTGCTACGACCATATCACAACCTCCTAGTTTAATGACCCATGCATTTGTGGTAAATCTCATCCTTTGCATACTCTAAATAAACCCTCTACAAATTTCATGATAGTCTAGTTTCAATCCTTCTCCCACTATAATTTGCACTAGTTTAATTTCTTCCTTCACTCCGTCTCCCTTCTTAATCACAAAAGCATTTAGAAATATCATCTTCTGATACCTCCTCATAACCCTTATCTATTTGTATTATTCCTCATCTCCTAAGTCAATCATGTCTTGTAATAAAATGTTGGGTTTGGGTTGCTTATCCTTTTTATTTTTCCCTTGATCTCTAGTTTTAGCTTCAATATCTTCCTCGTCCTTCATTATACACAAGTAGATTTGCTTCTTCTTACACTTAGGCCCTTGTGCATATTTCTCATCGCATTAAAAATATAACCCTTTCTCCCTTTTTCTTCAAACTCTATGCTATTCATTATTATCATGCCCTTATAAGTTTCAATAAAATTACCTTTAGTCATAATCCTTAGTTCAAGTGTAAGTAGGATTCCGCTTGCATTATTGTTTTTTCTTATGGACTTACTAATGAGTTTACCATATTCCACAAAACTTCTCCTCCAAATTTGGGTAGAAATGTAATTTCTTCCTTACCATGAAATAGTTGATGGTTAGTTGCAACTATAGCTTTTTGTTTCATTACTAGTATGGAAGCCTATTAAAAGCTCATCAATTTGACTGTGAATTCCAACTCGAGTTTGAGGTACTTTAAGAAGAACACTATCATGTAACTTTTTAGTAAGGACAATTTGTTGGATTTTCTATCAAATTGGTCACAATATTCTAATATTGAACCATCTTTTATGAGCTCCTTAAGGTCACCCATTAGATCTTTGAAGATCTCATCTTCGTACCAAGTCAAATTGAATGGATTCAAAACACTACATGGATGGGGATTAACAATTTTCCCATTTTAATTCATTAAAAAGTATTTAATTACTTGAAAAGTATCTTAGGTGGAGAGTGGTCACAATCTCAAACCATTCCATGGGAACTCTGGTAAGGAAAGTGTGCTGGAATATCTATCAAATTGCCCACATTCTTACCCATGTCCTTCCAAATGCATCACTCCAATATTCACTCTCAAGATGGATTGGATTTGATCAAGTATAATAAATTATTCACATTTGAAGATCCACTTCGTGAATCTTATTTTATCAAACATAGAGAAGTTTATCTTGTTTAATTGTGTAGGTATTATGTAACCTGTCAAAAATGGTAGGCACTATTTTTAGTGCCTACCAAAGTTGAAATAAGTAAAAGGATAGCTGGCCAAATGGCCAACCATCCCATATATAGGCAGGAGATGAAGAGAGCAAAGAATAAGCAAAAGAAGAGAGATGTGAGGTGAGAGAGAAGAAAAAGAAAGAAAGAGACAAAAATATTCTGTGTATTTATTGGTCTAGTTTTTCCTTATAATTCTCCAGATTTTCTAGTAAACTTCTTCTATCCTCACTCGTGGTTTTTACCTTAATTTGGAAGTTTTTCACGTAAAATCTGTGTATTCATTACTATTCCTTCAGTCCTATTTAGCAACGAACTTGCCCTAATCCAGTCAATTTTTACAATAAGTAGTATCAGAGCAAGGTGAGAAAATTACGACGAATTTTTGGTGTAATCTGTTCGGAGTTTAGGTGAGCACAATGAAAGTTGGTGAATAGGAACCTCAAAAGGTGACAACTATTCATACATTTATTTTTGCTTTAAACTGTGCAGTTACTGTAATTCAAGTATACAGTACTATTCATACATACGCATACAATACTATTCACATATACAAGTACTATTTATACATATGGGTACTATTTATGTAAAATAGTAGGAGCTAAATTCTATTCGTAATAGAAGCAATGATAACAAAATTTGAGATTGAAAAGTTCAATGGGAGTAATTTTTCATTGTAGAAATTGAAGATAAAGGCAATCTTGAGGAAAGATAATTGTCTGGCGGCCATTAGTGAACGGCCAGCTGGAGTCACTGATGAAAAATGGAACGAGATGGATGAGAATGTTGTAGCTAATCTTCACCTAGCTTTAGCTGATGAAGTATTATCTAGCATAGAGGAAAAGAAGACTGCGAAAGAAATATGGGATCACGTCGCAAAATTGTACGAGGCCAAATCACTCCACAATAAAATTTTTCTAAAGAGGAAACTATACACTTTACGCATGGCATAATCCACTTCTGTGATAGAGCACTTAAATACTTTAAATACTCTATTTTTTCAACTCACATCATTGGGACACACAATAGAAATAAGTGAACGTGCGGAACTTTTACTCCAAAGTCTACCAGATTCGTATGATCAACTCGTTATCAATTTAACAAACAACACAGATACTCTAATCTTCGACAATATTACAGCGGCTATTCTGGAAGAAGAGAGTCGGCGCAAAAGTAAGGAAGGCAGGCTGAAAAATTCGCAACAAGCGGAGGCCTTGGCGGTAACGAGAGGAAGATTAATGGAACGTGGCCCAAGTGGAAGTCATAGTCATGGTAGATCAAAGTCCAGGAGTAAGAAGAATTTTAAGTGCTACGATTGTGGCAAGAAAGGGCACCTTAAGAAGAATTGTTGGAATCTGAATAAGAAAGATTCTATTCCTTAAGAAAATTTGACAAATACTTCAGATGCTGGAGGTGCAATGGTCTGTGAAGCAGCAACGACTATTAGAGGTAAAAGAAGATTTGTTGATGTATGGCTTCTCGATTTAGCAGCTACATTTCATATAACCTCTTGAACAGAATGGTTCCATCAGTATGAATCTATCTCTGGGGGATCTGTGTATAGCTGTAATGATCAAGCTTTGAAGATCGTTGGTATAGGCACCATCAAGTTAAAAATATGTGATGGGACAACTCAGACTATTGAAAAAGTGCGACATGTGGAGGGCCTGAAGCAGAATTTGTTATTTGTAGGACAACTAGATGATCTCAGTTTTAGATTTGAGTTTCAAAACAAGATCATGAAAGTGATTAAAGGAGCGCTAGTATTTATGAAAGCAGAGAAGATTGTTTCAAATCTGTATATACTGAAGGGAGTAACTTTGCAAGAAAAAGAGACATCCGTTGCGGTGACTAGTCTAGATGACAAATCTACAATGACTTGGCATAAAAAGCTTGGACATATGTCAGAACAAGAAATGAAGATACTTGTAGAGAAGAATCTACTTCCAGGTTCTCACAAAGGTATCACTACCCTTCTGTGAGCATTGCATTGTGAGTAGGCAACATCAATTGAAGTTCAACATATCAAAGTTCAGAAGCAAAATTTTTTTAGAATTGATTCACTTTGATGTATTGCAAGCACCAGTTACATACCTAAGAGGAGCAAATTTCTTTGTATTATTCATTGATGATTATTCGAGGAGATGTTGGGTGTTTCCTATCAAGAGGAAGGCAGATGTGTTCCAACTTTCAAATTTTACAAAGCGCGGGTGGAGCTCGAATTTGGTAAGAAGATCAAGTGTTTGCGCTCAGATAATAGAGGTGAATATATTGGAAAAGAATTTGATGAATTCTACAAGAAAGAAGGCATCAAAAGGCAGTTCACGATGACATACACTCCTCAACAAAATAGAGTAGCAAAGCGGATGAATAGAACTCTGTTGGAAAGAACAAAAGCGATGTTGAGAACTGTAAGCTTAGATAAGAAATTCTGGGCAGAAGCAGTCAATACTGCCTATTATGTGGTGAATCGAGCTCCATCAACTGCAATTGAGTTGAAGACACCGATGGAGATGTGGACTAGTAAACCAGTGGATTATTCTTACCTTCATATATTTGGAAGTCCTGCTTATGTAATGTTCAATGCCAAAGAAACTACAAAGTTAGATCCAAAATCTAAAAGACAGTATGCCATATTATGGAGAGCAATATGGCAAAGTTAGATCCAAAATCTAAAAGATGCAATAAATAGTTCAGATGCATCTTAGTGGATGGCAGTAATGTAGGAAGAAATTGAAGCTCTATATAAGAATAAGACATGAGAATTGGTATCACTACCATAAGGAAGAAAGCCTATTGGCAATAAATGGGTTTACAAGATTAAGTAGAGTGGTGACGATCATGTAGAGCGATATCGTGCTAGATTGGTGGTAAAAGGATATGCTCATAAAGAAGGTATTAATTTTAACGAAATATTTTCTCCTTCGGTTCGACTCATTATAGTTCGAGTAGTTCTGGAAATGTGTGCTATATTTGACTTACATCTTGAGTAGTTAGATGTGAAAACTACATTTCTTCATGGCGATCTTGAAGAAAAAATTTATATGCTCCAACCAGAAGGTTTTGAGGAAAAAGGGAAAGAGAACTTGGTTTGCAGGTTGAACAAATCTCTATATAGTTTAAAGTAGGCGCCGAGGTGTTGGTATAAGAGATTTGATTCCTTCATCATGAGCCTTGGATACAATAGACTAAATGCAGACCCTTGTGCGTATTTTAAGAGATTTGAGAAAGATGATTTTATAGTTTTGCTGTTGTATATAGACGACATGTTGGTAGAAGACCCCAATAATGATTATATCAAAGAATTGAAGGCACAGTTAGCTAGGAAATTTGAAATGAAGAACTTGGGACCAACAAACAAGATTCTAGGGATGCAAATTCATCGAGACAAAAATAATAGAAAGATTTGGCTTTCTTAGAAGAATTATTTGAAGAAGATCTTTCGGAGATTCAACATGCAAGATTGTAGATCAATTTATACCCCTCTTCCTGTTAATTTCAAGTTATCCTCAAGTATGAGTCCTAGCAATGAATAAGAGGGGATAAAGATGTCTCGAGTACCGTATGCATCAACAATGGGGAGCCTAATGTTCGTTATGATTTGTACAAGACTAGACACTACACATGTAGTGGGAGTAGTTAGTAGATACATGGTAAATCCTGGTCAAGAGCATTGGAATGCTGTTAAGAGGATTCTCAGATATATCAAAGGAACCTCAGATGTTGCATTATGTTATGAAGGATCAAATTGTATTGTCAAAGGATATATTGATGCTAATTATATAGGTGATCTTGATAAAAGTAAATCCACTACAGGATATGCGTTACACTAGCTAAAGGAGCTGTAAGCTGGGTTTCAAAACTACAATCAGTTATGGCTATGTCAACAATAGAAGCAGAATATATAGCAGCTACGCAAGCTAGTAAAGAAGCAGTGTGGTTGAAGATGTTGTTGGAAGAACTTGGGAATAAACAACAGAATATTACTCTGTATTGTGACAGCCAGAGTGTTTTGCATCTTGTAAAGAATCCAGCATTTCATTCAAAGACAAAGCACATTCGAGTTCAATATCACTTCCTTCGTGAGAAAGTGGAAGAAGGAACAGTGGACATATGAAAAATTCATACAATGGATAACTTGGCAGATTTTATGACAAAAGCAATCAATGGTGACAAGTTTGTATAGTGTCAATCTTTATGTGGCCTGACAGAGACGTAAGCAACATAAAGCAGCAAGGTAAAAAGAATAGTGTGAAGATTTGATTGACTCTCAATCAAATCTTCAAGTGGCAGAATTGTCAAAAATGGTAGGCACTGTTTTTGGTGCCTACTAAAGTTGAAATAAGTATTTGGTGCCTACCAAAGTTGAAATAAGTAACAAGATTATTGGTCAAATGACCAGCCATCCCACATGTTCTCCTGCCTATTAAAGAATAAGCAAAAGAAGAGAGATGTGAGGTGAGAGAGAAAAGCAAGAGAAAGAGAAAAACAAAAATATTATGTGTATTTTTTGGTCTAGTTTTTCTTTGTAATTCTCCAGTTTTTCTCAGTAGTAAACTTCTTTTATCATCGACCGTAGTTTTTACCCTTATTTGGGAGTTTTCTACGTAAAATTTATGTGTTCATTACTATTCTTTCAATCCTATTTAGCCACCTTCTCTAATCCGGTCGATTTTCACAACATAACCTTCAACGTCTATATGAGCCCTATTAACTATGCCTGGTCGTTTCTTCTCTGCGAAGGTTGGTTCATTGTTCTTATTAAATCTTTGTATAAAATTGATTGATGAAATGTCACCTTTAAATCGCTTATCTCCTTATGTTTGTTTATACGACTTGGATTCTCTAACAGCAGTTTCTCATTTCTTATATGGGCTTTAAGCAAGCCCCACATATTTTCCTTAATCCTTTACAACTCTGCCCCTCTGGTGTTCTCTGACATGTTCTTCACTAAGGATCACCAACTCTGATACTAAGATATTACGAGAATCAAAATTCCAAGTGTATAGAATGATGCAAAAGAAGAAGATGTAAAGGAAGAGAGAGAGAGAGAGTTTAGATGTTATGGAACATTAAGGAGGAAAGAGAAAACATAATCATCCTTCGTAACCTTCTTGCTATATTTTAGACACACATACATAGATTATTACAACTATTAGTGAAATGCAATATTGATTGTTTATGTAGTTTGGACTACGACAACACTTTGGTCTTCTTCTCGGTTCCTTCTTCTCACTCAATTTCTTGTAACAAAAAAAGCTAGAAACAACTTCATCCAATACACGTACAAGATATTGCATATAATTTAATTCCATCTCCTCATTATGGGTTTTATTGAAAATAGTCCCATCTTGATCATCAATTAGTTCCGAAGATGTTGTTGGTGATGATGCTCTTAAAGAAACTGACTGAGAAGACTTGTCATGTGCTAACAATTGTCCAACTACAATACCATTCTTTGAACATACAAAATTTTCAATTTTTTGGCTGGTTAATTTTGAAGAGATTCGTTCATCAACTTTAGCCCTTCTCTTGCTTTTTGATCCAAAAGATTTTCTATGACGTCAAAATGTCTATAATTCTACGTTGAAACTTTCTAAGCCTCAAATTACAAGAAGCATGTGAAGAACAGAGACTAAAGTTTGGATATTATGGATGAATGTTAGAGATTTAAGGTGTTGGAGAAATTTAGGAGAAGTCAAAGGGAAATAAGATTAATTTTTTTAAAAAAATAATTAATAGGTTTATTTAAAAAGCCAAAATTAGGCCATTTTTAAGTTATTTGGCATGAAAAAGTTTCTAATTATTGTATTGCCATAAACTGCTTGACACGAAGTTTATAATCATTATATATATATATACACTAAGAACAAATGACATTGAAGACCACGAAATTTTACCCCACTGCTCGTTTCATCAACGGTTGTTATCATCTTGTTTTGTTATAGCTGTGACATGCTATGTCATTTCTTTTCTACCATTATATTTGCCACATTTCATATATTATGAAAATAACCAAAGAATGATATCAGTGTAGTTTCTTACCAACAACAAGCAATGACGTCCATGCAACTAAGCAATCAAAAATCTTTTTTGACATGATGCACTCAAAGATTTATGATTACTTAATCTTTAGTTATTCTTGATTCAGATGTACTTAATGTTTTTTTAGGGTTTGTTCGCTCACGACTCTAGCTCTGAACAATACACATGTTGTTAAAAGCTCAAAGGTATTAAAGACTTAAAGAAGCTAAAAGCCTCTTATTCCCCTAACACTTAAGCAGTTGCTGATAAAGCTAAGGAAAGTCGAGTAGCCACTCAATTACTACTTTCTCTTAATTCTAGGGATTTTAGAATTATTTAGAAGGAAAAATTAGAGCTAAAAATTTTTCTAAGAATAGTTTTAGATCATTCATCACTCATTTAACGGAGTGCTAGAATTAACTAGCCTAAGGAGGGGGACGGATCTTCCAAGTTCTTCTTCAATTCCTTATTTGACAGTAGAAATATTTTTAAAAAATTGTTCTATAATTATTGGGGATAAGAGAGTCCTTTTTGATCAACTAAGCATAATGGAAGAGGTAGTTAAATTCTATAAGGGGGTTTAGACTTAGATCCTTTTACCCCTATGGACTCCCTTCAATTTATCATATCCAACAAAATCCCTCTTGAAGCTTCTTAGGAGCTAGTGAAACCTATCTCTGATGATGACATTAATGCTACTATCTTTGATATGAATGTGATGAAGGCACCAGGACCAGATGGTTTAAATGATTTTTTCTATCAAAAGACTTAGTCTATTATTGGTCTAATGGTTGGAGAGGTAGTTCATGAATTCTTTAAAAAGGGGTTCTTCTAAAGGAGTTTAATAAAAATTTTCTCTGCTTAATTCCTAAAATTTCTAATTCTTTTATATTTGGAGATTTTATGCCTATAGCATGCACAAACTTCATTTATAAAATCATTGCTAAGATCTTAGCAAGTAGATTAAAGGGAGTTCTTAGTCTCGTTATTAGTAAAAATTAGAATGATTTTTTGAAGGATAGGAGCATTGGTGATAATATTCTAATTTCTCAAGAACTCCTAAAGGGTCACACCATAAAGAACTCTCCCCCAATTATGCTATTAAGATTAACTTCAATAAAGCATTTTATGGCATTAGTTGGTAATTCCTTTTCCACTAACATTCCTTTTGGATAAGATGACTTCACAGTTACTTTTTGAAAGGGAACAACCTATAGTCTCTTTCTACAAGACTAACCTTCTCTTGGTTCCTTAACCAAATTTTACAGATTATGGATGATGTGGCTAATGAAGCATGTTGCAAAATGGAAAATGGGAATTCTGCCTTTTTATGACATGACAACTGGACTGGCTATGATCCCCTATCCCAAAACCCCAATGTTGTTTTAGTTCTTCAGGTATGGATTACAAGCCCAAGGATGTTGTACTTATCAATCAAAATTAGTGGGTGCACTTTCCTAAAGCATTATAGCAGTTGAAACCTCATACTCTCGTGATTCTAACCTTCAGGACAATTACCTTTGGCTTAGTATACCTATTGAAAAATTTACAAGCGAATCTTACAGGAAATGGTTATATAATACTAAACAAGAGGTACACTGGCATAGGGTTATCTATAATAACATCTTAAAACCTAGTACAACTTTCTTATTTTAGCTAATGGTCATGGATAGGATAGCCACGATGGACAGGCTACATTTCATGTTAAATCTAAATGGGATTTTTAGCTTATGCAAAGAAGAGAATGAGATAAGGGATCGCTTATTTTTTCTCTGCCCCTTCTCTAACTCTATCTAGAATAAGACCAGATAATACTTCTTATGGAATGAGCAATCAAAATTTGTTCATATAGGTGGTTAATAATATAATTAAAGCAAAAATTCACTATGGAAGCAAGAAGTGCTAGTTCTAGCCATAACCTCTCAAGACTTATGGAAGAAGAGGAATCTAAGGTAGTTCCAAAATAAGGAACTTTCCAAGAGGGTAATCATGCAAAGTATCCTACAAATGTAAGGGAACAATTAATATGTTGGGATTTAAAGCAAGAATAACAAAGATGAAGCTTTAATTTTAGTTCTTACCTAGATTGAGGTCGACCCATTACGTAATGCTCCCTCACAAGCTGGTGAGTTTTTTAAGCAAAAAATCCATACCTAACATACGAGGATCAACAACTAAATTAAACAGAAGAAGACACATGCAACCAGATTGAAGCCTTCTTACCTTTAGAGACACAAATTAGCGAAGGAGTGAGGTTACACCCATCATAAACTTTAGATGATCCAGACCCTAATTGGGTAAGTTTTGTAGTCTTCGACCATCAGCTAGTGGGTTTTTACAAAACATCACTAAATAGGGATGACTAAACAAATGTCATTTCTGATATTATCTCAGTCTTTTGTTTCTTCTTTTATATCAATTATATTTTTAATTTTTCTAAAAAAAGAACTATATCTTTGATTGATAAGTATGAAATATTTTAGGATATTTCGATAAATATAAGATATTCTAGGATAGATTTTAGGAATTACCAAATAAGTGACTTGATTATGATATCTTTTAGGAGATTTTGATAAGTATGAGATATTCTAGGAAAGATTTTAGGAAGTAACATAATAGGAGCTTGATTGTTAAACATGTACAAATTAAGCATTCGGGGTAATGGAGAGGGGTTGAAGAAATTTTCCTCCATTTCAAAATTTTATGGTATCAAAGCCATTATTATTGTCTCTCATCAACTCACCACTGCTAGCAAGAGACCAGCTAAGAAGACAACTCCTGAGGAGAAAAAGTGCCATCGTTTGAACAATGTTATGGATGCTGCCTATATAATTTCCAATAGTAGAGTAACCCAATTCTGGAATTTTTTAACATCAAGTCCTCTATGTATTCTTGCACTGTTGACTCCTCCTCATCAACCTTTAAATTGTCATCCATAGGGACTGTTATTGTCAGGAGTTGCAACCAGAATTTTTGTCATCCATGGAGACAGTTGTTACCAGACTTGCAATCTAATTTCAACTTGCTGAAAACTTAAGAAAAAATCAAAAACCCAAGACTCCTTAAAACTCTTCAGCATTATTTTAGCTACAAGATCTAGAAATAATCATGGCAGGTGATGAAGAGGTGTCAAAAAGTGAACCGGTCAAAAAGAAAATCCCACCTTACGACTTGAATTTGAATGACAACCCAGTGAACGAGATCACATAAGTAAAATTGCAAGCAGAGAATTATGAAGAATGGGCTCGGGCTATGTGATCCTCACTGAGGGCACGAAGGAAAGAAGGATTTGAAGATGGAACCATGTAAAAATGGAAAAAGGGTCCTTTGATTTGGAGGACTGATGGACAGTTCAGTCCATACTAGTGTTAAGGATTCAAAATACTATTCAACCAACATTGCGTTCAACTATATTACATGTGGAGAATGCAAAAGATCTCTAGCAAGAAATTAAAGAGAAAATTTTGTTGCTAATAAACCTCAAATTTAACAACTGAAATACAATTTAACTGAGTCTAGCAGTGTGGTATGACCATATTAGCATACTACGAAAAAATGAAGGTATTATGGGACCATATATATTTGTGAAGGACACATAAGTAATATTGGAGCAAATTTAGAAAAGTGACGGTAAGAAGAAAGATCGCATCAATTTCTTATCAAATTAGATGATGCAATCTATGGGACTGGTCGTTCTAATTTACTTATTGTTCTAAACATAGTCTACTCAATTTCGATTTAGGGAAGGATCATTTGTCATGAAAAGGAAGTATGAGGGAAAGTCATTGGACTCACAGTTCAAACAGACTCTAAAAAAGGGACGTGGAGAGGCCAAGGATAAATCAATGATTTATACTTACTATGATTGTGTTGATCATAATGCTAAAATTTTTTTTGAGCTTATCGATTATCTCAACTTATGGTTTGATTGTTCTTGAGTTGTAGGTATAACTTATGGAAAGGGGTAAAGGGTGATCGCAACACTAGCCGACTGGAGTATGTGCTAGATGCGAACAAGGCAGAACAATGCATGCCAATACTACACAGATTGTGATAGGAGGTGTTGGTGGCTTAGGGATGTCAATTGCAAAAGTTGAAAAAGCTAGCGTTGGTTTGAACAATGATCAATGGTAAAGCTTACTTGATATGCTAAACAATCATAACACCAGTACAGGTGAGAGGATGACTAATAAGAATAACAAATTTTCATGGATAATTGACATAGGGATATTGAGTCATATAACTAGGAAATTGAAGTTTTTATTTTGTCATATGTGAAGTAGTTTAATGTCCAGTTAGACTTGATGGAAAAAATACAACCACCACTAAAGAGGGATTTGTAAAACTTGAGGAGAATCTAAAATTAAGAATGTACCTTTTGTTTCGAGTTTAAATTGTAATTTATTTTATGTGTAGCAATTAATATATGAGTCCAATTATACTGTCCAATTCACTAAAAACTTGTGTGTTATATAGGACCACACTTTGAGGTTGTTAATTGGTGTGGTTGAACAAAGGAATGGGCTTTATTATTTCTAAAAGGTACCATAGTCGAATGCATTAAAGATCGATAGAGTTTACTAACTTGATCTTTGGTAGAGGCATTTGGGGAACCATTCTTTAAAAATCACCAAGTTACTTCCTAAGGTTGTTTTCAATAAAAATAGTAAGATTATGAATAAAACTTGATGTGTGTCAACAAGCTAAACAAATTAGAGATAAATTTCCCTTTAAGTGATTATAGAGCTGCTAATGCATTTAAACTTATACATTGTGATTTATAGGGTTTATATAGAATTCTATCTCCATATGATGCGGCGTATTTTTTAACGAAAGTAGATGATTACTCTTATGTAGTGTGATTTTTTGTTAATTTATAAGAAAGAAGTGACATGCATGATATTGAATTGTTTGCAATAATGGAACGACATTACAACAAAAAGATTAAAATTATTCGAAGAGATAACGATACATCATTTACTTGCATGAAATGTTATTTTCTTGAACATGGAATCATTTTTCAAATTTTGTGTATTAGGACTCCATAACAGAATGGTAAGGTGGAGAGTAAACATCGACACATTATGAATATAGCATAAGCAATACGCTTTTAAGGGAGTCTTCCAATCAATTTTTTGGGGAGAATGTGTATAGGCTACAAGATATTTTATAAATAAAAATCCTTCCTTAATTTTAAATGGAAAAACCCCATATGAAGTTTTATATAGGCAACCACTTTTAGAGTATTTGGTTCATTGTGTTATGCACTTAATCAAAGAAGAAAAGGGGAATCTACAAGGAAAATTCATTATTACTTTTTTTTTTGGCTACCCATTGTATGATCTCAAAAGAGCACTTTATTTCAAGAGATATAGATTTTTATGAAAATTAGTTCCCATTTGAAAAACAAATGCTTAGTTTTAGTAAAAATTTTGAGAAAGGTGTTTTCGTTGAAAGAGTTGCTGATAATAATTTTGAGAGAGATGAGATAGATATTGGATTAACATCAAAGTGTTGAGAATGAAGAACATAGGAGTTAAGAAGTGAGGGGGTGTATATGATGCTAAAGAAAGACAACCGAAGCAGGTAGCCCAAGATTCATAAGGCAATGATGATAAAGGGGTCCCAAACATGAGGGATGGGAAGTTGTAAGACATTAGCAGCATGAAAAGTAGCAAAGGGATGAGCAATGAGCCTTAATTAATTCCTGGACATCGAATAAAACAACAACCACTTTGTTTATCTAACTATATTACTAATACAATATGAAAATTGAGATTTTCCATTAATTCATCTACCCTAATGCATACCTCAAATACCCCTTATCCAATAACGCATTGTGTAAATTGTGACAAATTTTCTTTGCTACACTAAAATTTTCTTGCAACTATTACTGCATATTATGAACCTGTGCCCTTCATGTAAGCTATGAAAGATAAAAGGTGGAGAAAGGCAATATAGAATGAAATTGAAGAACTTAAAAGTAATGGGACATGGATGGATGGTTGAAAATTTAGCACTTGGGAAGAAAACACTCAGATGTAAGTGGATATATAAATTAAAATACATTTCTAATGATTCTGTTGAGAGATTTAAATCACAATTGGTGATTTTTAGCAATCATCAAGTAGAAGAAATTGATTACACTGAAAAGTTTGCTCCCGTTGCCAAAAAATGGTTATGATGTAGACATTTTTAGTTGTAGTTGTAGCAAAGCAATGAGAGTTGTACCAAATGGATGTCCATAATACCTTCTTGCATGGAGATCCTTGAGAAGAAGTATATAAGAAAATGCCTCCAGATTTTGAAGTGAAATATTCGGGTATGGTCTGTAGACTACAAAAGTCACTTTATAGGTTGAAGCAAGCCCCAAGATGTTGTTTTTCTGAGTTGTCAACAGCTTTAAAAGACTATGGTTTTAGACAATCTTACTATGATTATTCATTATTTTCACTGAAGAAAAATGGTGTTCATATTAATGTTTTAGTCTATGTTAATGATTTGATAATCTCTAAAAAGATCATATGGCCATTCAAAGATTAAAAGCAATTATTTTCATATGAAAGATTTTGGGACTTTGAAATATTTTTTAAGTGTTGAAGTTACTAAAAGTCCTCAATAAGTTTTTTATACTAGTGTAAATATGCCTTAGATGTCATCTCCAAGTTTGGATTACTAGAAGCAAAGCTTGCAAATATCCTTATGGATGAATACCATAAGTTAGCACTGGCTGGCAGATGCCTTTGTTATGATCTAAAATTATATCGTTAGTTGATCGGTGGTCTAATGTATTTATGTTTCACTAGATCAAAGTTGTCATACTTTGTGCATATACTATCACAATTTATACATTGTCCAGAAGAAGAGCACTGGGAAATTGCACTCAAGGTAGTTAGATTTTTTAAGGGTAATCCAAGACAAGGTATTTTATTACGTAGCAACTATGAATTGCAGTTATACAGATGGTGTGATTGAGTTTGGGCTGGTTATCCTCTAACATAAAGATCTCTCATAGGGTCGTTTGTGCTCTTAGGCAATTCTCTAATATCTTAAAAACTAAGAAACAACACACATTTCAAGTCATCTACAGAACCAGAATATGGATCCACGAGCACAACAACTTGTGAATTGAAGTAGTTAAAAGGGATTTTGTCAAGTCTAGGTATGATGCACTCTACTCCTATATGGATATATTGTGATAGTTAGACAGTGTTGCACATAGCATAGAGTCATGTATTTCATAAATAGACGAAACACATCAAAGTGGATTGTCATTTTATCCGAAATGAGATAATGAATGACACCATTTGTTTATTCCATGTTCTTTTTAATGCACAACTAGTTGATATTTTTATGAAGGCCTTGGGTAACCATCAGTCTTACTATCTTTCATTTATAAGTATGAAATATTTTAAAAGATTTTGATAAGTATGAGATATTCTAGGAAAGACCTTAAGAAGTAGCAAAATAGGAGACTTAATTGTTTAAACATGTATAAATTGAGCATTCAAGGTGGTAGAGGAAATTTTCCTCCATTTCAATGTTTTACTATAGTAAAATGATATAATCATCAAATGACTAGATGATTAGAACTAATTACAAAATTAAAACAAACTAATATGAGTATTATTTATTATAGAGCATTTAAGAGAGAGAGAGAGAGAGAGATTGTTGGTAATTAAAAGGGAGGGCTATAATGAAATCTTTTTCTTTATTTAATTTTGGCTTACATTATATAAACCCAATTTCATTTGATTATATTTTGAACGTGAAGTTTTGGTTTTTAGGAAAATAATTTATTAGGTATTTTGGTGTAAGAGTTTTTTTTAACATGTTTGGATTGTCATTTGTTGAACTTATGTTAAGATTTAAACTTAAGCAATCTTCATAGATGTAGTTATTACTATTCTTTGTTCATTCATTTATAATGAATATTTAGTACTAACTTTTTCATCCAAGCCATTATGTTCCATGTTGCAAATGTTTATGTGCTAAAAACTTAAAAATCATCCATCATATATAAATGCATGAGGTGATTTAAGTGATTAAAGTAGGATCTTGAAGAATCTTAAAACATTAAGATCTATTTTTAAGTTGTGCATCAATGATTAAATATGTGAAAATTTTAAATTTTAAGAGTTTAAATTTTAAATGTTGATTTGATTTAATTGTTTAATTTTAAATTATTAAATTATTAAATGATTTGAAATAACATATTGTTTATTATGCCCTTAAATAATAATAATATATATATATATGGAAGAGAGAAGGTGACAATAATAATAAATTAAACTTGAGATAATAATAAATTAAGCTTTCCTTGTATCTAAAATGGTCTAAATAACTAGGAAAGTGGCCTATTAGGTTATAAAGTCAAGATTTCTCTCCAAACTTAGAATATCTATTTTGTATTTATTGTCGTGCAAATGGAAGATATATAGAAGGAGATAAATGAAGTAAAAATATAAGGTTTACATAGCTTGGTTAATATATGACTTATAAGGAGATACATTTATTTTATTATTATGAGAAGACGATATAAGGAGAATAGTATAATCATAATTTTAACCATATAAAGTCCTATTAAAATATTTATAGTAATGTTCTATATAAAAGTTTTAAGGATGATAAAATTTTATTTCTATAGATGTCTAAGTACATTAAAACTTTATTTTTGTATGTCCTTGATTTTTGTGTCATAAGTTTGATGCTTATCTCACGCTTGACATTTGTGCCAATTTACTTTTGATTCCTCAATCTCTTTAACTATTATGAGTCTAATGTGAATCTTAAGTCCTTATTCGATGCTAGTCCCATGTCCATGTTTTGTTCCAATTAGTATCTAGAATTTCAATCTTTAACAAAATTCAAGAAATATTTTATAATGATCTACTTTAACTTGAATTCTCTATCGTCTAACTTATCATATATGACTCTAAGAGCTTCTGTTGGGACCCGATCTCGAAATCGGACCCCAACTGAAAAGCGGAACGGAAAACGAAAAGAGAAGCAAAGAATGCGTGCAGAAACAAACAAAGGAATTTATATCCGAACGAATCAAAAGAAAAATGAATAGCAAAGAGCGGAAACGAAAGAACGGAACAAAAGCGAAAGACGGATGAAACAAGTACGAACCCAAATCGGATACGAAGATCGAAAGCAGAATCGAATACAAACAAGCTGATCAATCAAAACATAAAGCGAAGACAAACGAAAGCGGATCCGACATCCGAAGCGTGAACAAAGAATACTATCGCATCGCGGGGAAACCCTAAGACTGATCCAAATCCGAAGTCGGTGTAAATGTTTTTTTTACTCATTTCTTCTTTCTTTATTCAATCTTAGACAAATCAAACCCACATAATTTCCCCATTTGGAAATTCATCCTCAATCAAAAATTATTTCTTCCATTTCTATCATATCTTATAACTCATCAAATTAATCAAACTCTTATACTTATCCTATCTTTGCCATTAAACCAAATTTATCGAAAATCGGGCAGCATAACGGCTGCAATTTGCGAAACCCAAAAATCTGCAATTCAAAATCACACACTTCTAATAAACCAAACAAAACCACACATGTCATCGGACCTCCTATCTGGAAAACCCAACATAAACAAACGCACATCTATACCTAACACTTCAATAATTCTCAATCATAATCAGAATCATCCATATCTCAAATCCATACACAATTTCTTAATTCTTCACAAATCATACACCTCATGA